>CM042429.1:34716128-34888628 GCA_023631565.1 Gymnocephalus cernua
TAGCGGCGGCTGGTACTTGTTGCTATAGCAACTCTAAACATCCTGGACTTTAGCCGTCTAAAGCCAGAGAAATCAAACACACTCTGTTTTTTGTTTGTGATTAATGCTTTGTTCTTCATTGACGGGAATAAATGTTCTATTTCGCATTTTTTGATAATATAAGCAAAAAAATACAATGATTTATGAAAATAAAGAGGCGTGGATTACTTTGTAGGCCGTAAACCCGCATATCTGGGCCACACAACAGCGATATATAACATAAGATGTATCCTGGGATTCATTTAAACTTTAATTTGTTTGAAAAAATAATTACAAAAAAATTATAATAAATGTATTAGTTCACTAAAAGAGACAATTATTTTGTTAATCGCAATTATTTCTATGACAATTGATTGTCCAGCAAAATTTGGACAATTTGGACAGTCCTGCCTTGTCTCTCTGCAACTCCTCCGTTTTCTTTACAGACTTTTGTGTACAAAACCTCACCTTATGTAATCCTGTCTAGTTTTTGACCGTCTGCACTCACACCTGTCAGCTTGTAAAAGTCAGCTTGCAAGCATGAAACTGGAACACACTCACTCGTAAAACAGAATGCTGGCAGAATCCTAAATGTTCAGACTTAAAACAATTTAACCAGCCAGCTTTTAACACAGAAGTACAAAACTGTATTTCGAGGCACCTATTTTTGAATAACATAATATTCCATACATTTCTCCTTAAAACATCTAATCATATCTGATATTGATCCCCTTTTAATCTGTATAATTGTCTCCTAAACAAACAGGAGACACTGAAATGCTGTAATATAAACACGGTAGAGCAGCATGGTACATAAACAGTAAAAAGCGAGACGCACTGCTTGCTGTAATGCCAACGGAACAGTTGAGCGTACAGTATGTGACAGCTTATGTGGAAGCTTGTGTGCATTATCACTTACTACCACACCATCCTGTTTCTTGACGGTTTGACATGTAGAGTGAACCACAAGCCAACTAGCAAAACAAGGCTGCTGCTCGGCTTTGGCGCACAAAACCCTGCTCTCCAGGAGCAGGCGGCGACAGGCTAATTGGTGCTCAGCAGGGGTAGAAACAAAAGCGGCAGTGATGTCACTTTGGGGCCATGGGGGACTCTGTGGGGGGGATGGCCATGGCCACCCTTTCTGCCCCCTTTCACCCATTCACCACCAACAACTCGCCTGCTAACACAATGTCTTGAAATACTGAATGTGTATGACTTCAGCTATGACAAAGAGTGATAGTGTTCCCCATTTAAGAGGCGCTCTGGTCAAGACTACCTATGAATTGCTCTCCCTCACATCCCACAGTTTCCCAGAACCCCTTGCTATAATAAGTGGGTTGTCATTCACCCCATTAGGTGTTAGACGGTGTGCAGAGGCCTCCCTCCGCTTCTTGTTTTTTAGATATATGCCATGTTAGGCACCCCCCCCTACAGCAGACGGTAAAACAATGGCAGTCTTTGTTTCTCTTCCCACTTTTCATTAACGGGGGGGTTGGGCGATTCTGTCTCAGTGTCAGGCAGAAACAAGTGCAGCCTCTCCTCATTCACGTTTGTGCCAGCTCGAGATGTCTTTGGAGTGGCACAAAGAAAGCAATGCTGTCTTTTGTGAGAGACAGAGACAGGCTGGGTATCACTGCCTGTATCTCCCTCCCCTGGCCACTGAAGTCCTGTGTTACTATAAATGTTGTTTTATCCGCTCAGGTCCCTTTCATCCCTCCATCCCTCGATACTTTATCTTTTTCTCTCAGAAAGACGACTTCTTGTACAGTATTCTAATAATTTGCCCTCTCTGTCACTTTTAGCAGGGAATACAAAACAGCTTAACAAAGTTAGACAAAAACAATCTCATGCACAAAGCACACAAACATTGGTGGTATTTGTGGCTCAAGAAGTCTGGACACACACAGTAGATCAGGCAGTGTTTTGTATCCTACACTGAGACAACTAAAGCACGCATAAAAAGGAAACACTAAAAATCGTTTTGACAAAGGCATGCAATTAAATCCACCAAGAGATGTACTACTCTTGTTTGGACATAACACAGTCTAGGTAAAAATACACCAGAGAGGCAGCCAGTATTATTAAGAACAAAAACAATAAATCACAATTCATCAGACATCCTAATTACACTTGGAAATGTAACATTGCTCACTGTCAGTGCTTAATTTGTAAAGTGGGAGGTCCCGAAGCGCAGAGGGGGGGTGGATCCGGTGACTCAAAACGGGGGCTGGAGGTAACAAAAAAAAAAAAAGACTGCCTACATAGCTTCTCTGACTAAAAAACCTAAACAACGCTGTGTGTACATCAGGGCAATGTTCATTTTAATTTCAGAACATGCACTGCATGTAAAAAAAAAAGTACACTGCAATAATCGTTTTCACAAGCAGCAATTATCCATCGGACTATTAAATTAACCAAAAAACCCACCGTGGTCTCCACATTCTTGATCGGCAGAAACAATTTTTGCTCGTTTGGGATCCGACTGGCCAGCGTATTTGAAAGAGTTCAGCAAACTTTGTTGTCTTTTTGACATTTTTCCCTGAGTGAAATGAGGCTATAACAGCAATCTCAACCAGCCACCAAGCGCTTGTGTCACTTGAAGAGCAGCACGGCGCTGTTGAAGTGCCTCCCCTCCCTCTGTCCCTCTCCCCCCTGTCTTACCCTGAAAATTCACCTCAAAACGCATCGAAAATGCAAACACAATATTTTTGTGGAACTTCAATGGGGAATAAAGACTAACAAGACAGATAACAACATTGAACACTACACAAACAGTAATTTATTTTTTGCATTTAGGCGATTAATTTTTCAGGAGGTGCCGGATCCAATAAAAAAGGTTCCGGATCCAACGTCGGAGGTGCCGGAACATGTTCCGGCTCAAATTAAACTCTGCTCACTGTGCTTTTTAGTGCCAAGGTCTCAAAATAAAAAGATAAAAACTAAAAAGGGGAATTCAGAGGTTGGTGCAAAAAAAAAAACAGAACAATAAGACATACTACACCTCAGTGCATGCATGCCGGTTTGTAAATTTCGATCCTCACCAACTATTTTTAGACCTGCAGTGAGCCAGACTTTTATTTCATGCGTCTATTAGTGAATTAAACTGTACTGTCCATGTCACCAGATGGAGCATCTGCATCAGTGCAAACCCCTCCTTCCTTATCCCCGTCCTCACCGCCAGTCATCCCAGCTAGCCTAGCATGCTCTGTGCGCCTCGACAAGCAAATAGGCCACTCCGCCGGCACTGTAATTGGAAAGAAGATGGGCCTCTGCTCTGATAATATTTCACCTGGGCATGGCAGTCAAATCGGATGTATCCGATGCATATTCTCCAATTTTCCTAGAGCCCCCCATTTTACAACACCTGGCCTGTCTCGATCCCTGGGGTGACATTACATACATGAACCCTCAGTGAGGTGCTCTGAATTCACCTGAGCAGTTCCAGTGATTACTGTGGCGTGGTACGGTTATGGGGCATTAAATAAAAGTATATTATAAAGTGCATTGAGCAAGGTCAAAGTGCAGTCTAAATCAAGCTATGTTTAAAGAGAACTATCATTGTAATGCACTACAAACACGTTTCTAAATCATAACCATTTCAATGATCATCTAAATGCTTAAATGGCCTACTTGTCATTCAGTAAAACATTCCATGCATTCCCTCTGTGTGTGTGTGTGTGTGTGTGTGTGTGTGTGTGTGTGTGTGTGTGTGTGTGTGTGTGTGTGTGTGTGTGTGTGTGTGTGTGTGTGTTTTAATGAAACCATTTGAGAGGCATTATTAAATGGTCCCTGAGCGTCACTTACCTCTCATTGGGAAAATGTCAACTGATGCCAATGAAACTAATGATTGTGTTCATTACAGTAATCTCAGCATCTCAGGATTCCATTTCACCTTGACTACATCATTGCAATCTGTAATGTAGCATAAATCCGCTTTTGAGCCTGAAAGCATCCAGTCTCATTTGCATGATAGGCCTATTTGTGTAAATTCAGATCTTTACGTTTCACAGACGTCAGTGATAGAGATAACCGGCTATCTTATGCAGCTGTTAAGACTCAATGAATACAATCTTGTGTCGGTAAATATAGGATCTTCTTCTGAACTCGCATCTCCCTTGGGATTTCTGTTATTCCGCAGGCAACAAGAAGGGGGATGTGTGAGCATAATCCACAACACTGCAGTTGCTCATTAGGGAAATCCGGTAAGTGAAAAAAAGGCATGGTTTTTCTCAGTGGCGAAAAGCACTTGTGTGATGACAGATGGATCAGTTAGGTCGCTCAGTTCTCTGAAATCTTAAGCTAATCCTTGGAGAATCGAAAACATCACACAGGAATTTTCTGTTTTGGCCACAGTTTGTTTGTGTTGTTAAGATTCCCCTCGCAGACCCCCTCTGCGCCACCTGTCTTTAACTGCACACAGCCTTTTTCAGTGTATTACATGTGTTTGTTCTCTTCGTTATAGTACAGAATCAGCAACCAGAAAAACGAAAGAAGTCCGTAATAGCATCTAAATTTAAAACAAAGCTGAAGACTGAAGTGAAGCTGAGACTGTCACAAAGAGATGAACTAATGAACAAGTATAAGATAAGAAAACGCAATGCAAAACACACAAATAAGAAGATTGAACTGCACTTAACATGCAGAGGAACTTAAAAGTGCATTCAGTCTGAGATGACTCTTAAACTGCACTTTGGGGACACTATTAGGATTGCAACTAATGATTAGCAGTGCAACGATTAGTCGATTAATCGTTAAGTCGATCAACAGAAAATTAATCAGCAACTATTTTAATAATCGAACAATCGGATGTCATTCCATTTAAGCTAAAATGCGAAACATTTGCTGGTACCAGTTTCTCAAATATAAGGACTTGAGGTTTCACTTTGTCAGCATGACAATTTTGTTTTGCTGTTCAGACAAAGCAAGACAAAGTTAGAGGTTTAATTTCATTAGTTGTTTACCCTCAGGCAAGAGAAGCTCTGAGGCTGTGCCTCAAGTTACAGAAACAGTAGCCCCACCTGGGTCCTGATGCAAGTCCATGCTGGAATGACAAGTCTCAACTCTTATAAACTGAATGCTAATGTAATGTCATAGGGAGCTGTAAAATCATCTTGGAGTTGCTCTCAAAGTCTGGATCACCAGCGCGAGACAAGCCATCTGCCAGTGTGTCAAAATGTCCCTTTATGAGTTTGATACATTTCTGCCAGAGCAACTAAATAACCTCAAATACATGTAGGGACCCACCAATAAATCTCATATATTCTTCATCTATAAATAAACCAAACTATGCCACAGGTGATGTAAATTAATTTTAGAAGCTCAGTAGGTTATAGACGGGACACTGAGTGAAGGCATGGTGGCGGTGCATCTCCTGACTGTTCTTGAACATTGCAGAAGCAGTTTGTCAATATCAAAGTGTTCAGAAAGATTAGGTAAGCAAAGCAATATGTCGACCAACATGCATACTCCGCCACTACCTATCCTAGCCCCCACCCCCTCAGTGTAAATAACCTGAGTGTCAGCTGCTGACCCGACAGAAAATTGCCTTATTGATCCCCACAGCAATTTTCCAACATGGCCTTTTCCTCCTCAGGACCCACAGCAGCAGTTTTGTCAGAGGCACTGTAGGGGGAACTGTACTGGAATATGCCTTTGTATGTGTGTGTGTTTGGGTAAAAAGGGAATTGGGAGATTAGATGGTCCTGCTGAGTCATTTTTCCTCCGACTCTGGTGAGGCACATGGGAAATCACTTTTGCAGATATTCAGTAACCACGGAAGTGAAAATGGGGAAAGAGAATGCATGGTTTACTGAGCTGTCACAGGGAAATACATTACCACATACCTTATCAAGCACATACAAAACGATAGCACACATGCACTCTTTCTTTTTCCATTCTGTATTCTTAGCTGTAATCTACAGAAACGAGGACCTGTCAGTCCTCTCTTTGTGTATTCAGCCCGAGGGCACGGTTCAACACACCTCAGAGGGAAGTTTCAGAATAAACACACACACAAACGCCAATCTCTGCTGGAACTTCTTTGCTTTGTTCTCTCCACAATGGTAATCCCCATGTGAAAATCTTTACTTCCTGTCTTTTTGTTTTCCCTTTGCATTTGTTTATGAACCATCAGGTAAGAAGGGGTTGGGGAGGCTGACTGGCACGCTTGTGCGCTGACACACCAACCTGATTATCGGTCATCGGACAGTCTGGCGAGGTCAGTGACTCGAGTCTGTTCAGTGTGTTCCATGCCGTCGTCAGCCGTCGGAGCAGTCGGCCTTCATTTTGGCCAATTTGACTTGTTGAATCGGCCGGTGGGCAGTCGGACTCAATGACCAATCTGACTGGCGGAGTGCTAGCCCTTGACTAGCGAATCACTGCACGAGAAAACTGGAGCTGTCAACGCCAGTATCTTCTTATTATTAGCCATCGTATTTTCTTCCGTTCAGCGAGTAATGACAACAACAATCCTTCTTGACTACTATCAACACTCTCTGATGAAAACAATGACTGACGACAGCGTGCTCTGTGTTACTAGGTCTAGTAACACAGAACGTCATTTTCATTTTTTGGGCAACAATACAGATTAATGGTGCCTGTTGTTATGGAGACGTATAACGTCTCACGCACGCGCAGAAAGTACGCTCAAGTCGGCGTCGCTTCGGTGTGTTCCGAGGCTTTTTTTTTTTACCTCGGGGAGCCAACTCATCAGTCCGACTGCCTTTTCTGCTGATGGTCGGCCGTCGGGTTGGTGTGTCAGAGCCTTTAATGTTTGAAGAAAAGGTGTAGAGCAGTGCAAAATTCCATGCCTTTTTAATGCCGGTGGACTCAAGGTGTTCATCGGCATGCCTGGGATAACAGAGTTAAATTGAGTTTTAGCTCAGCAGGAAAGAGAAGACACCTATCCCAACACAAGCTTGGGGGGGGGGGGGGGGTTGAATGAAGGGGCAACTGCAGGCAATTTATATTTCTTTCCCTATTTTATAAAATAATAAAGAGATACTTCACCGATTTAGCATTCAGCTTTGTATCAGTAGAAACCTGGTAGTATTTCTGAATGACCGTGCGTCCCTCCCTCATATCCCCTGAGATGGGAGATATCTGCATTGGGGGGTCCGGAAAAAATCTTCCGATGACGTAAAATGACGATTTTTGCGTCATCGGAAGATTTTTTGGCCAGAGCAAAAGACTACAACCTGTGTTAACACTGACTGGTGCAGAAACGGGGTGATTTGTATCCAACTAACTGCTAACCGCTGGAGTTTGTGACTGTTACATGGCGACCATTCGACATACCACGCTAATTCACTGCTGTGTTTATACTCGGTGTTTACAGCCCACCAAGCCTAATGCTGGTATGCTTAGCTGAACTTTACGGAGCCCATAATGTGCGTGTGCACTAAAGGTAGCCTGTTTCGTATGTCGTTTTTATATAATGTAGTTTTTATTTATTTTAAATGTGTAACACCACTTGAGCCACGATGAAACGTTGTTTCATGTATATGGTTGAAATAACAATAAAACACATTGAGTTGAGTCGAATGCCTCACTGTGTCTATCAAGCGGTAGGCGTGGCTTGGGAGTGGACTCAAAGCAGCGAAGCGAAGTGCATTCTGGGATTTGGTGTCTTTCATCCATATGAGCCAAAAACACATTTTCTGGCTTTTCTCGGCCTAGAAGGTACCAATAAAAAAAACAATTGCACATTTCTGCTACATAATTGACCCAATTTAAAGATATATTCAGCTTTCCAGCGGTGAAGTATCCCTTTAACAAAATTAGACCTTCGTCAAATTTAATAATCTGATATTACCTTTCGTCCTACATTTCAAAAAGTATTGCAATTTCCAGAAAAGAAGCAAAAGTGAGCAATTTGCCTGGCTTTCTACAGAAGGCAACTGTCCTGGAGCTCTGAAAAGTTCGCCTTTTCCACAAAATTCTTCTATCGGCTAAATGTCATTGGAAATGTCTTATTAAATGTAATTGTTACTTAATTTTCTATATCCATAATAATTGGAGCTCATAACGTTTTAGCAAACCAAGACATTACAAACCATTTTATACACAATTACTGAGTTCCTTGTTTTCAATTATATTATTATTCATTTGTATTCTCAAGGCCTGGATGCATCCTTGGGCATGTTAATATCAGACAGATGAGTAACATACCATATTTGAATAAAAGTTTATGGTTCAGTCTTTACAATTTTGCAGATAAAAAGGGATATTTAAAAACTGTTTAATAGAGATTAATGGAGCAGTTGAGTTGGTAAACTGATTGAGAACTTAATTGAAACCAGATGCCACAAATGACCCTGGGGACTCATAAGACCTCCAACACAATTCAAACACTCAATGGAAAGAGAAGAGGAGGCACATGAGGAGGCCGAAGGACAAGGCAGCAGGAATATGAGGTAAGAGTGAAAGATGGGAAGGAGGGAGGGAAGGAGCGGTGACTTACAGCTCGCCTTTAGCTAAGAAAGCAGAATCTTAGTGCGCACAGTCACGTGACTCATAAATCCCAATTGTTTTTCTTGTGTTGTCCAATAAAATGAAGCAGTATTCTTAGCAGACTGGGGGTGGGTGGCTACAAAGTGCTGAAAGGGCACTTTTCAAGTGCTGCTCTCCTGGACCTTTGAAGTGTCAATAACAAGCTGCAGGAAATTCCTATCGTGAATCCTGCACTGTTTTTGTTTGTGTGGATGAGTGTGAGGTGACCTCTGACCCTGATATGTCTGAATGTGCTGACGATGACAATGAGAAGTCAGATAGGCAGCAAGCTGAATAATGTTGATCTCCGAGTGGAATCACCACCTCCGCTGAGTCCACTTCCTGTTTCCTGCTTCAGGTCTGGGGAAAAAAAAACTCAACCATTGTTTCCAGCTGTTCAGCCAGTTCCCATTAAGAGCTTTATCTGTCCCTCAGGGGTAGTTTGAGGACGCTAAGAGTCAGTGATGTCTCTAGAGCAAATGGAGATGAGTCACTAACATGATAAAATGAGATCTAAGTTTAGACACAGTGGGGTGCAATTTTGCTCTGGACACACTTGTAATTATCTGCATATAGTTTGCAAAGAGGTGGTGCAGGAGTGGGGGCGGGACGACAAAGCTGCTTCGCTCTACAGTAATGTATTCTAAGGAGGAGCAGGACAAGAGGATATATTATACATTAATAAGGCAAAAACGAGCAACACAAGATATTTATATGTTAGTGAGCGAGAGGGGGTGTAATGAACTTCATCAGTCCATGTGTGCGTGAATGTACAGAGGACGAGCTCGTTCAGAATAGCTGGGTATGCATACCAAAACGATACACCCGAGTCACATGAGAAATGAAATCCTAGAAGAACAGCAAAAGACACAGATATCCGGGATGTTAAGATTCTTTAGAAGCTGCACCGTTAATGCTAATTCATGTCAAGAGACTGCAGGTACCCCAAGGCGTAGGCACATTAATATCCATGTTCAAATGTTACACGGATGAAAAAAGGGCTGATTTGGCACTATTATTACTGGAGGGGCGAGGCAAAAGAGAAGTCTATGGCGAGAGGCAAAGACAGGACAACTAAGAAGAGTTAGAAGTGGAACAGAGACAAGGGTTTTCAGAAAAGTTGTGCTAATTTGACAAAGAAGATCAATATGAAATAACCTGAACTAATTCTTCAAAAGTTACACAACAAAAAAAAGGCAGAGCTAAATTACAAAATTGGAGAAAAAAACAAATTCAAAATAAATGTTTTGGCGACAACTGCTCCATCTTCTTCTCTTCCACCTCTAGTGCATCTGATTAATCTGTGTTGTGCATACAGCACTAACCTCCATCGTGGTTCCAGATCCCACTGATTCGCACCTGCCCACCAGCCACCACTATTAAATTTCCCGTAACAACTTATCACCTGACCCAGCCATCTGCCCAGTCAGCTGCTCCTCATTCCTAATAGACCTTGTATATACAGAGGATTGGTATCAGTTACATTATGTCAGATAGTCATGGCTGCCTTAGTGTTTCAGTATTTATAACTACGTCTTTTGCCCAGCAGATTATTCAGCTGGCTCTGACAGTCTTTGCCAATCATAAGCCTGCCTTTTAACGAAAGTCCATTTTTAACACACATGCTCCCGTCTTAAAGGGTAACTACAGTTTTTTTTCCAACCTGGACCCTATTTTCCAATCTTTTTGTGTCTAAGTGACTGATGGGAACAACAATATTTGAAATTGGTATCGGCAGTCGGCAGAGACGAAACAAGCTACAATGTACTTAATAGGGCAATTGTCCAGCTTGTATTAACCTTCAAAAAAGTGCTCGTTTGCCACTGACAGGCTCAGATTAATATTCTAAGAGTTTATGGAAAGGATCCCTTCAGAGATAGACATTTAAAAATTCTTTGAGACCTTTCTGTTTAACCAGAAACAACATATTTATTTACATGTAAATCGGTAAACTATGTGTTTATTTCAACCAAAACTAGAGTTGTGATGGTTGGAAAAGTGGAAAGACGACCCAAGACAGCTTTTCATAGTTTTATTTTGTTTCTGTCGACTTTGAATGAAGTGTATTTTACAATGCTACGATGATATTTACATGGAGTCTGGTGGGTTTAGCGAACCCAATTTTCGCTGATGTTTTTATGTTTAAAAAAAAGTATCTAACTGTTTAACAGAAAGGTTGGCCTCCTTAGAAATCCTTTCCATGATGTTGTCAGACACTTAGAATATTAATCTGAGCCTGTCAGTGGCAAAACAAGCACTTTTGTGAAGGTAAATACAAGCTGGGCAATTGCCCTATTAATTTACATTGTAGCTTGTTTCTCCGCTGCCGATTGCAGCAATCTTGCTTAATACTGGACCAATGTCAAAGATTGTTGTTCCCAACAGTGACTTAGACACAAAAACATAGGAAAATAAAGTTGAAAAAAACAGTAGTTACTCTTAAAGTAAATTTTTTGGGCACCAGGTCTGTGGTCAAATGTGGATTATAATCTATCTTTGTTAAATACATATGAGATTATACATATAAGATTTCAGGGGGTGCACCCTGATGGGGGAGATTTACACATTTAAAGATTTTGGGATTTTGAGGTTATGCACACATCAGCCACACTTAAAATGCTACGATGATATTTACTTAAAATAATCAACTCTCTACCTATCTCCACCAGAACAACCTTCTTGATCCCTATCAGTCTGGCTTCAAGGCTGGTCATTCAACAGAAACTGCCCTCCTTGCTGTCACCGAGCAGCTTCACATCGCTAGAACAACCGATCTTTCTTCCATCATCCTTCTGGACCTTTCTGCTGCCTTTGACACAGTGAACCACCAGATCCTCATTTTGACACTCCAGAATCTGGGTGTCTCAGGCTCTGCGCTATCATTGCTCACATCTTACCTGGCAGACCAAACCTACCGGGTAACTTGGAGAGGATCTAGCTCAGATCCTTGCCCACTCAAAACTGGGGTTCCTCAAGGATCAGTCCTGGGTCCCCTCCTCTTTTCTCTGTATACCAACTCTCTTGGGTCTGTCATTCAGTCTCACGGCTTTTCTTATCACAGCTATGCAGATGACACCCAACCAATACTCCTCCTGAGTCTGAAACTCAAGTAGCAGCACGTATCTCGGCCTGTCTAACTGACATCTCTTGGATGTCCACACACCATCTGAAACTCAACTTCACAAGACTGAGCTCCTTTTCATTCCAGGGAAAGGCTCTCCTACCCAAGACCTGACTATAACAATTGCCAATTCTGTGGTAGTCCCCACCCAGACTGCTAGAAACCTGGGTGACACTTGACGACCAATTCTCTTTCACTGCTAACATTGCTGCAACCACCCGATCTTGTAGATACATGCTGCATAACATCAGAAGGATACGTCCCCTTCTAACGCAGAAGGCGGCCCAGGTTCTGGTTCAGGCTCTAGTCATCTCATGTCTAGACTACTGCAACTCCCTCCTGATTGGCTTGCCGGCATGTGCCATCCAACCACTGCAACTCATTCAGAACGCAGCAGCTCGGCTTGTCTTCAACCTCCCCAAGTTCTCTCACACTACACCGCTCCTCCGCTCTCTTTACTGGTTACCAGTTGCTGCCTGCATCCGCTTCAAGACACTAGTACTTACATACAGGGCCACTACTGGATCAGCCCCAGATTACATCCAGGACATGGTCAAACCATATACCCCAACCCGCCCACTTCGCTCTGCATCAGCCAAACTGCTTGCTGCTCCTCCACAGCGAGGGAGAACTAAACACTCAACTAAATCCCGACTGTTCACTCTCCTGGCTCCCAAATGGTGGAACGAGCTCCCCACCGACATCAGGATGGCCAATAGCCTACACATCTTCCACCGAAGGCTAAAAACACATCTCTTCCGACTACACCTCGGATAAAAAAAAAAAATTGAACCTGCGCTTCCATGTCTCTTTGTAGCTTTACTTATTTTAAGCTATCCTACTTGCACTTTCATATGTCTCTTTGTAGCTTTACTTATTCAAAGCTATGTACTTGCACTTTCATATCTCTTTGTAGCTTTACTTATTTAAAGCTAATGTACTTGCACTTAATACTTGCTGTCTCGAGTTTGTACCTTCACAGTTGAAAGCACTTAATTGTAAGTCGCTTTGGATAAAAGAGTCAGCTAAATGACATGTAATGTAAAAAATGCACTAGGGTTTTACCAACTTTATGGTGTAACTACTTCCAACAGCCCCTCCCTACTCAACATCACACCCCCAAACATCCCATTTTAATAAGGAAATAAGCTAATTTACAGAAGCAGAGGAACATCTTGTAGATCGAAATGTTGTCTTGAAAAGGACAAGAGAAATAAACTATTTGTTTGGAGCCTAACAGTGTGCAAACCTCCTTTGTGCCCTACAGTGAAGATTTTTTGTCTTGCATCGGAGCATTTTTGCCTGGATGTGCACACACATCCTCTCACATACTGCCTCTTCTGTCAATTACAAAATCATCAATTTCCTTGCAACAAAAAAAAAATCTGTCTAGGGACAAAGAATGAAAAATAGCCCTTTCGCCTATATGTTAAGGCTTATCACCTTGCACTGTCCCTGTTAAATGAACCAATGAATAAAAAAAAAAAAATCAATTAGTTCAGTTGTTTTTCCACTTCGAGCATGGTCATGATCTTGAAAACAGTTAATTTGTAAGAATGCACAAGGCACCCTAAGACTAAATCTCTGTACGGTAGGATCATTTGACCTTTTACCATCACTTTAAATCACATGGGGGGGAGACGTGTTACATTAGATTAAGAGTTGGACGACCCAAGGAAAATCTGTAAAGGAAGAATAGCTTGTGATATATCCTCAGGGTTTACATGTTCAGGACGCTTTTGATTAAGAAAATAAAGACTGCGTGCAAAGCCCATGGCAACAACTCATCAATGTAGATCTTTATTTGGATTGGGTTTTATCCTGTAATGTTCAGTAGTATATTTTAGTGTCCAATGGTGTGGGAGTAGATGATATTATTAAATGTGCAGCCTTCTACACTTTGCAACAGGATTAGAGATGGAGGTTTAAATCTATGAGTTTTGGGTTGAGGATGTTACCGTATGGCAGACTTTGTTCATTTTGCTGCTGGAGTGAGAGTGGCAACAACTATGATGGCAGAAGCAACAGGCACACATTGATGATGCTAAAGAAGGTTTAGTCAAAGAATGTCTTATTTCATCCATCCTCTAGGATATTGTATACAGTTTATTAAGCACAAATATAATTTATTGTGTACTTCAGTAAATTTAATATTGTCCACGGGGGTAGTTTATTCGGGAGCATTGTATACATTTTTTTCATCCCAAAGACCAGTTGAGTTTGGCCTGTTTACACTGGTAACTGGTAGTGACTGGTCCAAATTACATGTTTAAAGCTGCTGTGAATAAAGTAAATGTTGGATCCACAACAGCTGGTCTAATTTAATTCCCTCCTGACTGCAGCAGGACACAATCATCAAAATCCACAGAAACACACACCACAGTATGTCCACACTCGTAAAGTCCATCCGATTGCCTAAAATGCCTTTGAAGCCAGTGTTAAGATGAACCGCATGCCCTTTTGTCCACGTACATGAGATATGTAAAACCAACAAACCCTACCGAAACTAGCAGTATCACCTGATTCAGTCAGTGAAATCGCTGCAAGCGATTAAAGACCTCGGTTTTGAATATTTAGTTTCATCATGCCTGAGCATGCTGCAACACACAGCCAAGTAGCTGGCCTAACCTTTCACAGCAACATGCTGATATGTCCTACAATTAACCTGCTAGGTTACACAATACATATCAGTTTGTGTCACTATCATTATTGGAAATTGAGCCAACAGGCATCACAATGTGTGAGAGCAATGATTACAGTCTAGATTATAATGTTCGTGATGGCCTCTGACCTGCAATGCTAACAGTGTATCCTTACATTAGCACCATCTGTTTCACTGGGCAGGATGATGGGAGTCAGGCAGAAGTGAAGGAAAATTATCTCTCTCTCTCTTGACAGGCCAAGTACAGCAGCATAGCATTTCAAATACAGTGGGACAGTCAGAGCAACAAGCTAGCAGATGGAAAAGCGGGAGTAACGGAGTGAGATTGAAAAAGACAAAGACAGTAAGGAAGAGATGGAGCAAGAGCAATGTGAAATTCACATAAAATACTGGAAGGGTGGAGGAGGAAATTGAAGAGCCCTACAAACAGAAAGCTGACACTCCCCTTCATTCACACTCGCTATAAATTATTAATGCGAGAAATGAACAAATGAGTTCAGTGCACAAGGAGGGGTAGATGAATTGCTGTGAGTCCCCCAAGATAACTTCTAAAAATGGACTAGTCCCCAAATGGCTAGAAGGGACAGAGTGCACACATGCACAACCACTAGACATCAGCCATAGGTCATGGTCATTGCTAAATCTGCAAATGTAATCAAGTTAACCAATCCTTTCAAACTTGTGAAACAAAGTAAAGGTTACAGTGTGTACTTTGACTACAGAATGTTTAATGAATATTTCTATAAATGCACATATTGTTTTGAGTCTACCAAGTTGTATGTTTTTTTCACAAAGGAGTGTGCAGCAAAACAAATCCCTAATTAAATTAAATCCTGAAATCATATTACATGTATGATGTATTTAATTCCATTTACTTTAGTAATACATTTAAAAAAAAAATAATATAACCCAACTTTTTGTATTTCCTGACATTTTGACCAAACGATTAATCAACAAGATAAGCGGCACTCAGATTAATCAATAATGAAAGTTGCAGCTTGACGTTATAGTAGTCATTTTGTTACAACACTACCTCAAAGCAGATGTTTAGGTTTGAGATTACACCGAATGTTAAAGGTCCAGTGTGTAACATGTTTAGTTGTTCATTATCAAAATCTGTGTTGCCCGTCACAAAATTGTCCTTTTTCGTCACTATTTACCACCACCATCAATTCCAAGTATTGCTTTTGGCTTGAAATGTTACATTTGCATGAACTGGGGTAGACGCTCCATATTCATGCGCCATCTTGAAATACGTTAGCCGGTAAGGGACATACAGGACATACTGCTCTGCCTTTTGCGTTTTCGCTGTCACATGATAAACTCACAGGTGCTGCTAATGCTGCTAATGTGTATCGTGGCTTCCCGGTCCCGGCAAGTTTGAAGAAGGAAACATGGAGAACCACACATATTCAAAATCCAAATTTCAGGAACAGGAGCCTTCTTCTTCGCCCAGAAAAAGAAAAAAGCGGGAAGGCTACCATAGCTGTAATACGTACTTTGAACTGCGTGGCACGAGAGAGTTGATTGCGATATATGATCTCAACGCTAGATGGGAGAAATTCCTACACATTGGACCTTTAACTTCAAAAAGGTTTCGAGGACTCATCCTTTCAGATGGTCTAATTGGCTATGGCGAGTCGATAGATCCAAACCTTGGATGAAACACTTTTGCATTCACATGAATGGTGCTTCTTCTTGTCACTGTGCCAACTGCCTGTGGCAGCCTTTGCCTAACAAGAGCCCTTTGTTTGTTTTGGTTTGGGCTTTTCTGCTCTGTTTGCTCCTTTAGCTCCGTTAGCATTGTAAGTTCACTCATGTGTCAACTTCCGTGCCAAAAGAAGTCAGTTCCCCCTGGCCAACAGACCCCTGCGTGTGCAATAGCACTGCTGTTGCAGGCATTGCTACAGATCCAAGCAGAATAAAAACCCACACATACAAAACTTGCCAGATGCCTTTGCTGAAAACAAAAACACACCTGAGTCTACTCTGCACGATGAACAGCTCTGCTTGTGGTGTATAAATTCACTATAACTTACAAATGTAACATTTTAATCTTAGTGCTACTCATTAGACAACTGATGGAGAGTACTAAGGTCAAAATGTTTAACGTATTTTCTGTGGCTAAAAAGCAACTCCAGAAAACAGGAACCATGGCTCCTTCTGCTTCTTGCTTTAGAGCAGTTGATTGTAGATCTACTTAGGAGATGCACTAGTCAACAACAAAAGCATCATTATAAATGGATACACTTTAGTTAGCTGCAATTACTTAAACATATGCATAATTCTCCTGACTAGCCAGACGATAAATACAACTAATCCAATTACTATCATTAGTTAATGGCCTGCCCTCTCACCATCATGTGTAAATTATAAATTGACACTGTAGCCAATCCATACACAGGTCATGCAAAGGGCAGAAGATGTGATATCATCAAAGCTCGTCTACGGAAAGCCGTTCCACTCCCCATTCAGCCCCATTGTACCTACTTTGGTTGCAGTTCCACCAGAGTTCCACTGGGGGTGATCACGGTCCAGTGCAAAATGAATGGGACTCTATGGAGCTAGGCGGCTAAATTTGTCTCTTTCGCCTGATTGTCGTTGAGAAATCTCAGATTTGATTGTAGTTTTTGCAAGTTCAACATGGATTATAGGTCAAAAGTTGAATGAATGAGTACTTATGCCCTTTCGATTTCTTACAGGTTGAGTCGTTGTTGCCCATACCACGCTAGCATTCTGCTAATGAATGCTGATTGGTCAGTGAAGGACTGATTACGATCGGAGATCCCGCTTGGAGCCACAATGTCAGAGTGAATATTTCGGCGTAGTCGTTAAAACATTAGCAAACCTCTTTCTAGCGTGTGTATTGGCAGGGAGAGCCTAACCTGTCAGCTGTGTTGTCGATGCCTCGAGAGAAAAAAGGAAGCGACTCAGAGCTTGCCGTAAATCAGTATCTCTGGCCGTATATGTGTATGACGTCATTGACATCTTAAAAGGCTTTTTAGAACAAAAAAGCGACTTTAAAAAAAAATCTAACACCCAGCAGTATGTATTTTCTTTGCCTCCCATTTCGAATGCAACATTCAAAAAATTATATCATGAGAAAAGTGGATTTTTAGGGGTATAGCTCCATAGGGTCCCATTCATTCTGCACTGGCCTGTGAGCGCCATGTAGTAGAACTCAGAACCCGGACGTAACGAGGGAGTGAAACTTCTTCCTATATTAGAAATTCTTTGATATCATGCTACAGATCACAATCAGATCGGGAGGCTTTAAGATTACAGAAAATAATTGGTCCCTTTTGTCAATCAGAGCTTTGTACCCTCTCAGTCCAGTATCTTAGCACCTCTTGAACAAATGTTTGAGCAATTGCTCAATATTCAAGTTTGAGCTTGAATATCCACTTGTAAATCTGATTCCTTTAACATTTCATATTATTACTCCTGTGTCCCTTGCTCCAACAGCAAATATTTCCCTATCTGATTCAAGATGGCCCGACTGCGACAAACTGAGGGTCAAACAGGAAATAATTAGCAAAAATCAGCTGTGATTCTTTTATCAGGGTTTTTACGATCTGCACACATTACAACGGCATTCAGTTAGATGTACAGGAAAGAAGACAGGTTGTTTCCGATGGTGGTATGAGGAGTGCTTTAGGGAGGTATAATTACAACACGTTATACTCTTGACAAGCAGCAATACTGACAAAGCTATAGAAGCAATTAAAGCAGCTGCCTCAAGGTAGACTGACGTAGAGTTTCTAAAACAGGTCAAACTGATATACCACCATGAAGAGATAACATTAGAACTACAGTATACACATTTACACATCCAGACATCTTCCCTTGCTTTTAGAGGGTGACAAAGGGGCAGCAAATAATCATGAGCCTAGTCTTTGCATTTATCATATCTGTATGGAAAGGTCTCCTTGTGGAAATGCCCTAACAACCTTTTGTATCTTTAAAGGTTGACAACTTGTTTTCTTCTGCCTCTTCAAAACAGCATTTCCATGCCTCAAATATCAACAAATAAAATCTCAAAGGTCTGTGCATTTCCTATACACAGTAATAATACCATAAAAAATACACAAAAACAAGGTGTGTTCTCTACTACATTAATTGGCAGAATCTGCGACAGATGTTGAATGGTATTGTCGGGTTTCATTCACTCTAGTCAGCATATAGTCGCCTCCCATAAAGACTCAGTGGGCCTCAAAGGGTCCACAAGCAAACTGTGTTTAAGACCTCACACACGCATGCATAAGCACACAAGCACGCACACAAACATACACACTGCATTTGCTCTCATCTGCTCCAGCATCCTGCTGCTTGATCCATTAGCTATCCAGCTAATGGCCAGTGCAGAATTAATTGCAACCATCCATCTCATTTTACTTGAAAAATACAATGGCAACGCTACATCTACAGTCATGCCACAGCTTCCCACACATGCACACATTTCGTTCTCTATACCCACTAGACATGGGTCTGTTTTTCATTTACCTTCACTAAAGTTTTTTTCATAAGCCTTAAGTCATCTTTTCAGAGCAAGAATGCCTGGGTTTGTGAAGGAAAGAGTGTCCACATATGCTTTATATCTCACCATGCACACTGCATTCACTGTTCTGACAACTGTTGAATAATAACTTTCAGAAAACGTCGTAAAACTAAGGTTTATTACAATGGGTTTCTGTTTTTGTAGCTCCAGCCACAAAATTCTGTTGATGTCAAATTACTCTTCAAGAGATCTGAAGAAAGCACAGACTAAAATACTTTTCATCAGGCAAAAAAAGCTAAATTCTGTATGTTGACACGCTTTGTGCTGCATTCAAACAGAGTTCAACACTTGGACTTCAGGCCCTTCTAAGAAGACAAGTGCCTATAATTATTTGGATGGATCTTAAAAATATTTTACATTCAACAGAGCAGCACCTTAACCTGGCCGTTTGTTAGCATCTTATACATATATCTAACCAGTTTTAAAGCTTTAGTCTCCTCCTCCTAATTAAACTCCTTAATATGGTGTCTGGTACACAAGGCAGAAGCTAAAGCTTTTCAGACTTGCTAGTGACCAAGTAAAAATAAAAACTCAACAGTTGCTAAGCCACAAGCCAGTGTTGGCGCACACCCAATCTCAAGACTGAAACGGACCACGCATGTTTGACTGTGCCAATAAAATTCAGTAGAAATTCAGGTTGGGGTCAAATCATGTCAATCCATTTTATTTAAACCTCACAGCTCGGACACACGGTGCTTTGTGATAATTAAGGTTCTTATATCAAATCTGTAATTATGATATTATTGGAAATTGCTGCTATGTCATTATTATTACAGCCATTTTCAATTTTTATTTTTAACGTAAGTAAAATTGAATGTGATACGATCTCAGTCCCTGACAAAAGAATTGTTCCCTTGCAGGTGGAAGCCACAATCTTTGGCCTGGGTCATCCAGGGATGTCATTATTGGCGCTTTTCCATTACATGGTACCTGCTCGACTCGCCTTTTTTGGTTTTCCATTATGAAAAAAGTCCCTGGTACCTGCTAATAGCAACCTTTTTTTTTTTAGAGATGAGCCGATACCGATACCAGTATCGGTACCGATACTGCCTAAAACGCTGGTATCGGTATCGGGAAGTACTGGAGTTTATGTACCAATCCGATACCACATAATAAAGCCTTAAAGAAAATCTACGTTAAAGTAGTTTATTTATGTTCTTTTTCCATTATAACTGACTACTATAAAGAGTTTAACCTGAGCCAGGCCGGCAACAAAGATAGAAATCATATCACATCCATACAGGGATAGTAGTATACAGCTGTTAAAACATAAAATATATGACACACTAGTATCGGATCGTTACTCGGTATCGGCCAATACGCAAGTTCAGGTTACAGGTATCAGAATCAGGAAGCAAAAAATGGTATCGGACCATCTCTACTTTTTACAGTATCACCTCCGTCGAGGTTCCAAGCGAGCTGAGCCGATACCAAAAGGTGACGTGAAAACCTGCAGACTACTGATTGGTCAGAGAGAATCGTCACTAATCACTGCGTCATCATTGCTAGCGACAGAAGGGGGTGTCCTGAACAAACCTGCCATTTTTAAACAGTTTAGCCAGCCGTGGGTTTTTTGCCGCCTCCAGCTTCTTTTGAAACAAAATTTTTCTTCTGGCTGTGGCAACAGCCACATGCCGAGAGTCAAAAACAACACACCTTCGACGTTCTGTGTGTGTGGCGCATTAGGTCACGGCAGTTTCCTGCGGCGTCGCTACGACGACCAGCCATGCTTGCCTCAGCCATGAGGCGGTACTAAATCTGCAATGGAAAATAGAGGACGGGGCACCGCAGCCGAGCCGAGTAGAGTCGAGCAGGTCCCATGTAATGGAAAAACGCCATGTAACACAAGTCATTGTCATTTTTATTGCTCTCCTTGTGTCCAGGAGACCAAAGCAGACATCATTATGGGAGAGCTGATGACCAGGCTCACATCTTCTGGGGGAGGTTTGGTTAGCAGCAGGTTTCCACTCTAATGGTGGGCCAAATTAACTCGGAGATAGATCGAGCTTTTGGTATGGTTAGCACATGACATAATTAGATAATGTGCATGACTCAGTAGCACCCTAGTTTGAACAGAGGGGATAAAGACTGACTCAGAAATGGTGCAGATTCCTCTACTTTGTGCAGACTGATTTTATGACAGTTGTGTCTTTAGTGTCTGTACTGTAAATTCCACTTTTCCCTGTCAATAAATTACCATGACTTGATTGCTCAATTAGTTGATGGAAAGAAGACTAAATCGGAAACTATTTTGATAATCGGTTAGTCATTTTTCAAGCCAGTTCCAGCTTCTTCAATGTGACAATGTTTTGCTTTTCTCCGTTTTGTATTATTGTTAATTGAAAAATATGCCACCGCGGGATCTGGGAACATGTGATTGACTTTTTCTGACACCAAATCTATTAATCAAGGACATAATTGGCAGATTAAATCAATAATGCAATTTAACTGCAGTAGCCAGCACTAGCCTTAAGCCATTTGACTGGGCTCATTGGTCAAATCAACCCCAATCACTCCAGTCACAAACCGTTCTGCCTGTAAGACGGTACAGCAGCATCCGGTCCCGCAGCGCCAGGCTCAGGCACCGCTTCATCCCGTAGGCCAAAATTTTTGAACTCTTGAGCTCCTGAGATCGTCACTCTACCTTTGTACTTTACCTTTATAACCGTTATATACTTACTGTTTTACAAGGTGTTAACACCTCTCTATGTTTATATGTATATTATTACTTCTCAGTATGCATATATTTTATTACATTCTTGTTTAGATCAGTCTATTAATTTGCAATTCTGTCTACACATATTTATATTTTGCCATTATACTTTAGCCCACATTTTAACTTGCACTATCATTATTGTGTCTTAGATTTAGATTTTGCTTTCTGATAGATTTAATGAGTATTGTTGGAGGGGGCCTGGAGAATTTCATTGCCAACAACTACTTCTCTGTAATTGTTGTGCACATAAGAATAAAGAAAAGTAACTAAAAGCCTTTGTTGATGTAATAAAGGCAGTAACAACCCTTACTGTGTAATATATTAAGATGTTAATCATATTAAGCTTGAATGGGGAAATTCTCAGATACCACCACTACCCTATGTCAGTCTCATTCCAGCCCAATATGACATCAGTACCTGTTCAATATTAGCCGTTATTTCACTGACTTATACTTGTTATTTTAGTCAAAGTGAAGCCTGAAGTGAATTGTGTTTTTTCTTTGGAAATCTTACTAACACTAATTACCAGTTTATGATGAATGATGACCTGCATCCACACGCTGAAAAAACAGTTGGTTAACTGAAACAACACAGCTGGGGTTCTCCAAAACCGTTAACCACAGTCACTTCTGAAACTGGACAGCATGTCCCACCCATTTCCTGTTGTTGAAACACATATCACCATCCACTCTTTGAATGAAAAAACAGAAAGACTTTGGTGCAGAGAGGGAAAACGAGAGGGTAACGAGAGGGAAAACACCATTAAAACAGGTTCTGATATGAAAGTAAAGTAGACAACAGATTATGTTAAGACAATATTAAAAAAAAGATTCTGAGGATGTTAAAGGTTAAGAAAGATGACATCCTCTACAACTAACAGGCACTCCACTCAAAAAGCACAATCATTCAAGATTTAATTGACAATGATGGGTTTAGCAGTACTTTTGAAGCAAATGCTTCCTGCTAATAGCATTTTAAAAGAAGCTCTTAAATGTTCACAATATGACAGCTGCTTTCCTGAATGTTGGGATTTTTTAATGCTATTTCGCATAAGATTGACAGTTCATTTTGGACCGCCGTGGTTCTCTCTGGTCGAGATAAATATCAACAAAATGTTGAAGTGTTTATTTTTTTAAAAGGGCATTGCATGGACCCATCATGACCATATCCAGCTGGCTCTATCCAGTGTAATATTAGCGCTCAAGAGGCTGTCACCTACACTTCTCATCCAATTAATGACCAGCAAACTGGTTGTTCTCTTATACACAAACTGTCATCAGTAGACTATCGAATCAGTTTATTATTTGTTATTTCTATGGCTTTGCACCAACTGTGGATGGTTGAAAATTGCAGTTATCTAGCTGGCCCGTCATCTAACCTTAATAGAAACAAGAGAAATCTATATAGCTCCCTAATGAGCACTGAGCAGTGTTGCTGCCATTTGATTAGGGACTTAATTGTGATAATAATGAACAAATACACCCAGCTCTGACTAAAACGGTCTTGTAAGCATTCAGCTAATTAATGGCTGTTTGCCCACTGATGCTGATGAAGGAGAAAATCATTAGGGAGACACCTTTTCCTCTCAACCCACATTAAGATAGACAGCACTTTGTTGGTCTGGTAAACTTTCCAAACAAAGCTATTGTCCTCACTCTGGAGGGAAACCCGATCCTGGCCAACAAAGACTGCTACATAAAAGATGATGTTGTCTGGGAATCCGCACAAATTGTAGGTCAAAAGCTTGACAGCGTTATTCAGCCATTTTGAAAGTAGGCGGAAGCCATGTCACAAAACGATAACAACATTGCAGATCGGCCGATCTGCAAAGACAGCGTCCACGCAGCTCACACTGGCTCTCTGGTGATGCAGGAGGGGATTGTTGGCAAAGCAGTGGCAGTAAACATGCCAAGGACATGAAGCAGGGAGGAAGAAAGAGAGAGACAACAAAGAGGAAGAGAAGGAGTAACAGAGAAAATGAGTGACAGTTCCAAAAAAAAAAAAAAATGACAATTAGGACCAAACAAAGACAAGCAAGGAGTGAGACAAGGAGGAAGACATATTGGGACAGACCAGGTCCCCCGGCCGACTCTGTCTTGCCATTACTCTGTGAACACAGCCACGCATGTTTTCTGACCAATTAGGCAGGCATAAAAGCTGGGGGCTGAAACTCAGCTGGGGGCTCAGTTAGTCTGCTGGTTATATCTAGGCCACTGTCCATACACTTCTTTTCTATTTGTTGAATCTGCCCAAGCATCAAGGCCAAAGAGAGATGGTTGGGGGGGTAGGCGAGGTGAGGGCGATTTGATTTCATTCTGCACCTAGCAGAGGATGTCAAGCAGAGCCTGAAGCAAACAAGGCCATCCCTGGACCTTTCATCTTCTCCACTTTCTGCATCTATAGCAAACACACCCCCACACACACTAAAAATCATACATTGCCTGAAGCTTGCAAAAACACGACTGGGGTGAAAGCATGTGTGCTGTGTGTCCACATACATTCACAGAGACAGTCAGGCACAAAGGTTGCTTTTCACGCTCTTTCTTTCATGTTATTACAAAGCTAATGTCAGCAAGAGCAGTCAACAAGTGTAGATAATGGTGCGAAAACATGGTCATCAGTCCTTGTTTATTTAGGCCTGACTGCTAAGCACACCAGAGGAAAAATTGGTAAAATTACGATAAAAGGCACAAACTACGTAGGATTTTGGGAGATTTTTGCCTCAAAACGTCATTGGCCAAGAGGGGAACAGTAATCACAGGCCTTCAGAAGCCAGGATTAAGAGGTACAGAATGACCCCATTATGTCAGCAGTACCGTTAACTCAAGATAAATGTGCTTCCAAGAAACCTATTGCAACATCACAGCAACAGAAGGTGGGGGACTGACAGTGTAAAAAAGATTTTTGAGAGACTGGCTGATGAAATCTGAGAGAAGCAGAAATCTAATTTCAAGAAAAACACACGGCCACTGCCAAGAGTGCTGCACACTCGCAGCTATTTGCCCTCCTCTGTTCGGGAAGGTGGTCAAAATGTTGACAAATTCTGGTCCGGGACGTGACCCTCTGCCTTTACTGGCAACTGACGCAACACCCGTGGGCTATAGTAAACACAGATAGGGGGGGCCGCGGACAAGTACAGCAAACAAATAGACTGATTTTAAGACTCTGCAAATATGGAAGTGCAGGAGCAAACAACAAAAGGAAAACATCTGCAAACTGTTGACTAGGCCACGTCATCAGGAAAAGAAAAGATATACAAGCTGTGTGACTATAAAACTGCTGAGGAACATTTACTATGCTCTCATGAACCACACATACACACACACACACACACACACACACACACACACACACACACTATACAGCATACATACGAAAACCCACCGTTACATTTTGGACGAATAGTAGGACCTTACTGGTCTCTCCAGAGAGTAGGGCACTTAAGGCATTTCATTCATTCAAGATGTGTTATAATCCTGCACTTCCGCCTGTGTGTGTTTGTCACACACACACACACACGCATCTTGTAAGTTGTGCAAAGAGTTGTGTATTATGTATAAATGCACTTGCATGAGAGGTATCTGCAACAGACACACGCACCTCTTGAAAAGCATGCCTCAAAAGAGAGACTTAGCCCTCATGCCAGTTGCCCTACCACGAAAGGAATGCAGGAAGAAAACTGCGGTGAATGCAAAAAGGGTGGTAACCAACATCTCCCCTTTTTTACTCACATCCTTCCTTTTCCTCTCTCCATCTCACCCGATCACTTTCTTCCTGCAGCGATTGCCTAGGGGGGGAAGACCTGGTATTGTGTAGCTTAATCAGCTTTTATCACCCACTGGAAAATAACTTCTTTGCTGGGCTCTGAGGTTTTTACTTGACATGTATCTATCTTACTATTATTCTGTGAAACACAAGACTTCCTGGATGCAGCTGCTTTGACTTTTAGGGTCATTGGTCCTAATGTTGTTACATTGTTATGTAATGCCTTAAGGGAACAGAAAATGGGAGATGACTATGAAGGAACCAATCGATATGGAAGGTGCAAGTAAGCAAGATTGTCAAGTCAACACCAAGTCAGCATGTAGTCACTCAAGTGTTGCGGCAGGAAGTCTAAATGTAGAGATGCAGCAACCCTCAAAATTCTGCTTCAAACAGCAAAAATCGAATTAGGCTTCTTTGGGATATTTTCTTTTCAAAAGTATGGAAAAAACAGAAAATAATCAATGATATACACTAGAGGTTACATGCCAGGTGTCAATCATGCTCTATTCTGCTAGCACAATGCACTTAAATAGACAATGTTACTTGCACAAATGGAGTCCACATCAACTGTGATCATTTTTCAGAATTTGATGCTCAAGGATGAACAGGGTTTTATCTGATCACCATAAACGAGTTCCAATGTGCTATAACAAAGTGTGTGGGTTTATAAGGTCATGGTCTTTTATATAAACACGCAATTACTATGGCTAGAAGCACGTCTCTACAGGTTTAGTGCGTTTGTCGTCATACTGGAGTATTTTTGTTTTGATAACATAACTGCAGTAACTAATGAGCTGATGGAAATCACTGAAGACATGCACTTTGCAGGCTTCTGAGCTTCATTTAAGTTTTTACCACACTTTTTATTATCTGAGGTTTTCAAAACTCTACAGCCTGTGAAGCCAGCTGCAGCAGTTATCAGTTTTCATCAGTAAAGGAAACTAGTAACTGCCATGTGGTTTTAAGACGTGGCAGAATAAATATTTTGTAAGACAGCTTAGTAAGTCAACTTGTATCTACTCATAATGTGAAAGAATCAAGGTTACTTACAGTACTATGTACAATATGCAATGCTGTTCTTTTTCCAAGTCACACTAGGCCTGCACGATAAATCATTATAAAATCGTGATCTCGATTCACCACTGTTCGCGATTTAATTTTTAAATGACTGATTTTTTTTGTCCTTCAATTAATTTATTTAAAGCATTTGACACTGACATCAACATGTTTTAATTATGTAAAGAACAGTTCAATGAGTTCAGATAGAGCCTGTATCAGGGATATTTAGTTCAATGTGTTATATGTCACTATTTTTGGTAGCCTACTCTACTTAAAGGCCGGTCTGTAGGCCTACTTTATTTTCTTTATTCATTGAAGACTCTACGTTTACAGGCTTGTGGTGATGCGCAATGTGCTATGGAAAAATGCCAATTTTCTTTGTTTTGTCATGGTTCATGTGTGCAATAAACATTACACTTTGTGAGAGAAAAATCGTGGCAGACTATTTTAAAAATCGTGAATCATATTTTTCCCCGAATCTCGCAGGCCTAAGTCACACTAAGTTGTCTTTTTACAGTCACCGTCACTGTTGCATGCAATGAGTCCTTTTATTACGTTCTGCACAGGCACATCCTCAGGTTTACTTTCTGACATCAATGTTTGCTTCACTGCAATGTTCTGTATACTATGAGGAGTTTTGGTATCACTATGGTTAGTTTGAAAGTGACAAGAAAAGTCAGCTGTTCTTGTAAGAGGGCAACCTAGTTGGTTAATGACAAGTTAGCATGAGTAACTATGTGACAGAGAGAGAAATAAGCAGGAAAATATACATATAAACATAAATGTGTGAGGATAATGACTGAAAACTGCCCTTACAGTAAAAGTCCGTCCCAACCTTTCAATCATTATTGTTGCAAGTATTGCAATTACTTTAAGTAGCCCTGGGTAAAACCCATTGCATGCTTATAATGTACATGAAAAATACACATCTCAGAAAACATATCAAGTAGTCAACTTCTTCCTGTGTGGCATTAAAGGCCTGCATCAATGCCTGGCAGCATTGACAGGTTGATAATATCTGCCTTTATTGCCTAGTAGTTGACTGGCACGATATATCAATATCCAGCGGGCACAGCGGCTCACTCCCACGCATAAGCAGACCAAAGACAACGATCGGCTCCTACTCCAAACACCAGTCGCTGACATTTGCACAGCATCCACATAGGATGGGGAAAGCACAATGTTCCAGCTCTGTGGGAGAGCAAGGAGAGTGTAAGCCTTTTTTTAAGACTTTGATCATCTTCCGTATCTTTCTTCTCGCTCAGCAGGCGGCCATTTTCCTGGCTCAGACTGAAGGTTGTTTGGCACACCTGGTTCGTAGCGGGAGACAGCAGGGGAATGAAGGGTGGAGGGAGGTCACGGTGCTCAGGGCCGGCCAGAAGGCGCCGGCTTAACGGCAGCGTTTTATTTAGACAGACACCCAGCTCACTGATCATTACTGCTATTAAGGGGATTTCAGGTCCTACTACAAGCTCACCGATTTCTAGAGCTTTGTGTTTAGTTTTATGTGTCCATGGGTGTATGTGTATTTGTGCAATGTGACTCTTCAGTTGTTATAGTTGGGAACAATTATTTAAATATTTGCCACAGTTAGTAAAACTCCTTGAGCACTGTAAAAGCAATACTTTGTATGCCACTGTGCCTTTAATTCTGGCTCAAGAACACACAATTTGCCTTTTGTTTTGCACAAATTGACTCTAAAATTCTTATAGTTGGGTGTGTCTCAAGAGCAAATACAACATTTAAAAAGTCACTTCATGTATTTTTATTAAACATCTAAATTCATGGCACAGTGGCATTGAGTAGTGATGTGACAACCGGCTCTTTTACGCGAGTCGGTTCAACCGGACGGTTGTTGGTTGGCGAACCGAGTCTATAGATTCGGTCACCGGTTCACGTGCCTGCGGCGGCATTCACTTCTCTAACATTTAACCAGTTTGATTACATAGACTCAAGCGGTTAGTAGCCTGGTGCGCGGTCTCTACAACTCTCTTAACTCTTTCGGTCCAATGAATCGTGCTGCTTGAGGTAGCCCATTTTCTGACCACCACTCCAGTGGGGGCGCTAATGAGGTAAAAAAACAGGAGTGAGTCGGTTCATTGACGTATGGCACTCGATTCTCCCGGCTCAGTGACACGAATCGGGTTAATAACCGGCTCTTCGGTCGGTTCGTCATCACTAGCATCGAGACCTTCCTTCTAACTGGATGAAAACTTTACTAAAATGTCTTTCAGCAACACACAGCTGCTCTATGGTTGCTGTTCTTTAGCTGAACCTCAACCCCTTAAGAACTTAGCCTAAATAAGTCAGAAATGTATCCCACATAAAATCAGATTTCCCCAAGTTCTTAAGACATAATTCATTTTCAGTCAATTTGAGATCCTAATGTTCGGTTTCCTGTTTTTGGAAGTGAATAACTCAAAACCAGAACTGAAAACATGCAAATTACTTGGGAATGTTTTATATGTTTTCTGTTTCAACAGAACTACCAAGTACATTTTGGCGAAATTTCCCTTCAGCTGTTTTCTCAGCTAAAAGATGAGGTGAGCCTGTCAGTGAAGTGAACTAACAAACTGGTGATAATTTAACTAAACTGTTGTGGATTAAACAGTTTTGTGCTTTTAACTGTTTAGAATTTTTTGTTTTGTTTAAATAGCACAGGGGGTTGCCATTTCTCCACGATACTGCTTATTACACACACACACACACACACACACACACACCTTTAAAAACAGAACAGATGTACCTCATTTCATTGTTGTTAGTCTACACATAGTGATGCAGCTGGACTTCAGTACTGGATGGATAAACACAGTGAAAAGCCTTTCAACTGAAACTGTCAAACTCCAAATTCATCCCCAAGCACCTGATCATCTTGATAAGCCATCACATGCGCACACACACAGTTAGCAGGCACACGCAGGTCAAAAAAAAGCCCTGAAGACTGTTATTGCTCCACTGGAGGAGGCTCTGCCATGAGAGGCTGCAGTGTCTGTCCTCTCACTGCAGTACACTTAGCGGTTAGCTTTTTCTCCTGCTCCTGCCTGCGCTCCCAATGTAAATGCATCACATGTTAGAGGCTACATTATACAGTGTGTTCCAATTTCCTCAAGCAAAGGCCTTTATTTGACCACACTGGCATATCTCTGCTAAAAATTCAGCGTATGAGGGAGAGAGCAAACCTCAGCCTTTTTTAGATAATGTCCTTTATGCACACCTCTCCTTTGATGTAGCTGATGATGTGGTTTCTATCTTGGATTGGCACAGATCTCGCTTCATTCTCTGATGTCCTCTTTGCTTTGCGTTTGTTTGGATGTGCTACTTCTGCGCTCTGCATCTCGTATTTTATTACTGCACTCCAAAGTCTAACCTTAGTGAATGTAAAAAGGACATCAGCAACAAAATGTGCATGCATAAAAGGACACCCCCTGTTGCTCCAGGTGCACATTTTTGTGGAGCGGTCCTTGCTAGCTAGCCTCTTATGTGGGAGCCAATCAGGCAGCAACACAGCCATGCGCCAAAGTGACTATGTGTGAGCCATGACATCACAGAATAACAACTAGGTGGCAGATTGAAAATGACTCTTATCTTCATTCTGCTGAGGAATTTTGGAGGAGAGTGAACTATCTACTAGCAGGGAGGTAAACAGCACCTTGACGACTTTGGCAGTATTTGCTGGTATCCCAGGGGGCCTAGCTAGAGGTGGGCTGCCTTCAAATATTTGCCTTGTGTGATCAGCCTGTCATTGTCCCTTGTTTCCCCCTCACTTGGCAGTGGGTGCACACACAGAAGAAGAAGGCAGGGAGTCTGCTTTCTAGTTGTTGGCAGTTGAGAAAAACGATGCCCGTTCACAATCATTGAGGCACTCAGTGGGCTGGACTAGACTCTTTGTTGGCTTTGGAAGGGGGATACCCTCTCTCTGCATTCCCTTACAGTGGAAAAACACTGCTTTTACAGAGCTATTCTGTCTGTACACATTAAAACACAAGCTGAGAGTGACAACTAGAAATTCTGTATTATATTTCATGCTTCACAGAAATATACATCAAAACAGCTAAAAACATCAAAGCATGCTAGTTTTATTGTTACAGTTACTCCCTGGTTTTTCCATCTGTAAACCTGGACAAAGCACAGGCTTGCAATGTGTCAGTCTGTGCCGGCAGCATGAATGTGGAAAAAGAAAGGCGCCTGGAATGCTGCCAGAGGGCTTGAGACAGTGGGAGCTAAAGCAACAATAGCAAACCACAAAAAACGCACACAAAGCTATAGGGACATGCAATGTAAGTAAGCAGGGCCTGTCTGTTCTTCAGCGGCTTAAGGTGCTCTAAGCGATGTTGGGTGACATCACTTCTTGTTGACGTTCGAAGTATTTTCAAACAAAACGAGGCTAACTCGTCCCTCCCTCCTCCTCATCCCGTCCCCTCTCCCTCCCTTTGGTGCTTCCGCGTACTTACCCCCTAACCCCCACCCCCAAATCCTTCTTGTTGGTTATTGGCTGGAATGCTGGAGGACTGTTTGTTATGGTTCATGGTGCAGGTTGGCACAGTTTGTTTTTGTTGCCATTTGTGGAACCTGGGCTGTCTACAGAGACCGCTTTTTTTACAGTGTGTTCAGGGGACAGGCAGCTAATAGTGATATAGCGGATAGTGAGGAGATGTTTGCTGTACGTGACAAAAAATGTAGCATAAAAAACGCGTGACATCGCTTAGAGCACCTTTAATAAAAAAGGACTTTAAGGAAACGCAATTACAATTCTGCAATAGTAATTGGAAGAGGATGTGGTGGAAAAAAATGTTCCTCGAGAACTATGACCCCAAGGCAAGAACTATGCAGAGCTCAGCTGCACAAGACCATGAAAGCAAAGTCACGTTGACATTCACTTACAAGAGCATCAAAAGAGAATGACACAGTGAGAACTCAGCGCATGAGGGCAAATAACCCTCTCAGTCCTCTGATGCCTCAGTTATCATGTAGCACGTCACCTCTAGGTATGAAAGGCATGTGAGCAGCGTGAGAGGGTGACAGCAGACTGGAAGTGAGAGTGACAACAGGACTTATCCGTGTCACATGCCAAGGCTGAAACCCATCTGCACATGCTGGCCAATGGCTTGCCTGCTGCTGATGCAGCAGCTCCCCCCCCCCCCGACCCCCCTCTCTTTCTGTCTCCCTCTCACCAGCCTCACTTGCCTTGAGTGGGTACAGATGTGTGATCCACAGACGCTCCCACTCTGGAACCCTTATTGGACCCATAGGGCTCAACAAAGGCTGACACACAGATTGAAGAGCTCCTGGCCAAAGTGTCACTGCACAATGTCACATCATTTGCAGGCGATTGTGTGAGGGCGATAGAGAGGTGCTACAGCTAAAACGCAGGACATTTTATCATTCAGAATGGACGGATGGAACGCAATTTCAACAGCTCGCATAACAACAAATATGGCAATCTGATCATTCATATGATTACATGCACAAAGGCAAATAATCAGAATGAATTTGAAAGATTATTTTACACACACAATGAGGTTATAAGAAGCAAAAACATAAAACATACTGTATTCCCGCTTAGGAAAGTAAAGCTTACACATTTATTTTGCAGTGCTAAAACTCTCCCATGGGCAGATTACTAATAGCACATTGTTTTTTTAAACACATTTTTCTTCCTATTCTGATATTAGATTTTATGTAATCTGGACTACAAACAGCGGAAACAATCATCTCCGCCTTCATCAACAGAAACCCAAAAGAAATTCATCTACGAAAAGGCAAAGACCCTGGGTACATTTAGACAACCGACATGACTGAGAGGGATTTGCCTGTTTGACAGGAGCTTGGCAAACAAGTGTCCCACTGCCTCTATAGAGATTGTCTGTATTGTCAGACAAATACAGACCAATCAAATTCAACAACTGAAATATAATTACATCTTTCTATTGTGCATGATTGTTTCTCTTTATATTTGAATAAGGCAGACTGCCATTTATCCGTTGTGTTTTGACAGCATGAACACGCTCCTATTCAAAAGACTGCAACTGAAACTTATTTGTTCTATGAAGCCACAGACGCATAAAAAAAAATAGTATTTGACTATTTTGTGGAAGAAGTTGAGTGATGTGACCTCACTGACTGAGATGATGTGATCAATGTGATAGATTATAGACATTATTCATACTGCACAGACAATAACTTTTGTCTTTGATTCACCCCCATGTGTTACTTGTGACTTCCCATAATACAACCAGATCATTATTGTATTTCCACATACCCTTTAAGGCTACTGTATGTCAAATATCCACCTCCTGTAGAAGCATGTAACTATAATGATCACCCTGCAGGGTCACTGTCACATCCTGTCCTTACCTCTTTGACTTTCTCCCGGCGCACATTGGTCTTGGGGTCGCTCGGCTTGCCGTTGTCTCGTCCCAGCGGGGGTTTGAGCAGACAGCCTTTGAACTTATTGTAACTGAAAGTATCCGAGTTGGCACCGTGGTCAGAGGAGGTCGCCTTCGCCGAGGCGGACTCCGTTTTCGACCTGGGCAGAGTCAGATCCTCCTGCGCTTTCCCCCCGGCGAGCCGCTCCTCGGTCGCCTCATAAGAGACGGGCGGTTTGCGGCTCAGACTTTTCAGCTTGGTGCTGGTCTCTCCTTTGGCTGGGGTCATGCCGCGCGGGTGCTCCTGGTTCTTGGGTCTTTTTAAGTGCTCCCTTGCATCGTTCTCGGACCCAGAGCCGACAGTCACTGGCTGGGTCTCTGTCTTCGACAAAAAAATGCGTTTTAGTCGGACAGAGTCGGGCAAAAAGAAAAGGGCCCCAAAACACAGTGTTACCAAACCCGAGAGAAAAAGCAGAAACACGAATTTCTGGGACAGGCGCAGACCCATGCCCGATGCCGACACACCGGGCAACTTTCGGAAAACCATTGAAACTTTTCTTGAGACGTTGCTTTACAGTATTTCCACCGACACTACACGGTGTTTTGACAGTCTCCACTCTCTACTGAGCAGCTGCACTGCTTCTTTGGGGCATGTGTAAAAACTAGATATGCAGGATTTTAAAACACACCCCCGTGACACTTACAGAGCAGCATAAACAGCCTGCCGGAGCTGTCTTTATCTCGCTATTGATTGGATCTGCATAAGCGAAGGTTAGATCTGCCTACATAAACAATTTACCAATCATTTGGCAACACAACTGGAGAGCTTTGGGGTTTTATTTACATAACGGAATCACTGACATCAATAGACCGCAGGATTTGGGTTTAAAAATGTAAACCGTAAAACAGCACAGGGCTTTGGGCTGACAGATAAATGGCACTGGCGTGTTCTGAAGCACTGATATTCAAGAATAACAGGATTACTATAGCACACGCCAGGCTCGCAAATCAATGCACTTTTAGAAGATATAAGCAAACAGCTCGCAGTCTGTCAGGCCTGTGAACAAAGTTGTGTCTCGATGCATTATTCCACGCCGTGCAAATCGTCAATAACACATTGCCCTACGGTGCAAAACCTCAAGCGTGCAGCAGAGCATATTTTTCTTGTCTCCGTTCAAACCGACTCACGCTGCTGCATTAGGCTATAAGCTCCTGAAATCCCATGTAAAATCGCAAGCCGTTTTGTTCGCATCTATCCTGTACAGCTGGTGGACGGAAACGCGTGTATATTCATGTCGCCTATCTGTCAATTGCGCTCCTCCAGTAGCCTCCGGTGTCCCCCTCTCCACTGGCGTCAACACGCCCGGCGAAACAAATCGGTGGATGACATGAAAGAAGGCGGGTTTTGTCCCATGCGAAGTTATCCTAGCCCCTGGTCCAAATCCGTAGAATAAACAAATCCACCATCCAGTCCGCCGGTCTCCCACAAAGACAGACACACCGCCGCGTCGTCGCTCCGGTACACGCCGCCGTCGGTCCGCCCGCCGTTCCTCGCTCTCTCGCCTGTAGTGCGCACTTGTGTCGCTGTGCCGTGAACGTCCGCTTGCGTAGAGAGAGGGCTGGAAATGTAACATATAGCAGGCAGGGGCGAATCCAGTGGGCTGGTCGGATTTCTTGATGGATATTCACAACGGCTTATCAAAGCACAGTTGAGCCGTTTGGACAAAAGCAGTCATGTACATTAGAAAACCATCCACACCCCCCGAGGAAAATGACTCGTTTAATCCTGGAAAAGCTTTTAGAAGCGGATAGATATATCTGCCACAGATGTACAGTCCTCAGGAATTAAATAAGCAACTCAATTGGCTAAAAAATAAAGAAAGCACTTTCTAAAAACCACTATAGGCTACCTTTTTTCAGCACACATACAGTTATTTTCAAGATCTCATTGTCTTTTTATAAACCCCAGGAGGAGTAATAGTTAGGCTACCTATTCATTGAAAATATATTTTTTATTTTAATTATTTATTTGCCTTCTCTTTTGTTAGCCTCTTAGCACCATGTTTGTGCCTCTCACCGAATCATCGCTTTTCCTTGTGGGAGTTTGGCATTGGCGTTAATGGTAGGCTAACGTAACTTAGCTACATTTAAACTAGCGTTGTTTGACAACACGGCACTTACCCTTGTTTTGAAGACATTTTCCGATTCCTTAAAGACTCCTCTAACAACCTATTACAAAACATATTACGTGTCATGTAGCCTGACAATAAAGAAGTTTGTTTAATCCGCTTCCCGCATTGCAACTCCTGATTAGCCAAAACTAATTTGGTAGCCGGAAGTGACGCATCTACCTGTTTATCTTGGAACGTCACCAAAATAAAAACTATTTACTTTTCTACTACTACGTCTACTTTTGCTTGAGTTATGGGATAATATATCGAAATGTAATTTTTCATAATTTGGTATTGACAGTTTCATATTTATTCTGCATCATACCAAAAAAGCAGGAAAGAATGTCACTGAGAGGCTATGGCTTCCATCTTTGTTTGGTTGAAGGAAACAATCACCACACTGGCAATGGGTTAAAAAAAAATGCTGTTTTAAAGGGGCCTATGCAGTTTTAGCAATTCCATCGCTACCTTGTTCTTATAGCTAGCCGGTTCCTGAATGGGCGTATGTGTGCAGTGCCGTGAAGCAATTTGTTACTTTTGCGAGACCTGATATCACGCGATACTTCCTGACGCTGAGTTGCAAGGGTGGTTTTTCAGCTCACAGGCGCTAGGGGGAAGCAAGACGACCACCATTCAACCCGAAAAAAGTCATAAAACCATTCCAATGACTCCGAAGCTGTTCAGTTAAGGTAAATTAAGCTAAAAAAAACTGCATAGTTCCCCTTTAATGTGCAGCACGCAGGCCATTTTTCATACCAGTTGGGTAGAATAGTCTCTAAGCAATCTGGAAATGTCTTCAAAACAATGGTAAGTGTTGTGAAAACACCTGCAGGGCTTTTCAGGGTTTGACTTCTTCGGGTGATTTCAGGAAAATAGAACCTAGCTTTGTAACTTGATGCAATCATCAGTTCAAAAGCGCAAACTGTTGAAAATGATGATTGATGAGTGCCATAAACTGGAGCTATGCTTATTAAGCACCGTAGGGGGTCCTTTGATTGCCTTTTTCAACACAAGTACATGGTGACTTGCATTGTGGCTCATTGGGCCTGTGTTGTTGCAAAACTTCACACTGATTTGACTTCTATCCTTATTTCATAATGATTCTATCCATGTCGATTCCCTAAACTATTTCCAAGGTCAAGAATGAACCTTCATGCTTGATTTAAACTGTATTGCTCAAATCCAACACACTGAACCACTGCTATACAGTATATCACTGTTTGAATTTGTCTTCTACACATCCCTTTGAGTGAGGTGTGTTGCTACACAGGAAGTTTACAAAAGTGTGTTTACATAGTGTTTACATAAGCAAAATAGAAGCTAAAGTGTAAACACAGTGTTTTCTCCATATTAAACAAGATAGATGGGCCCATGAGTTGGCCATTACTGAAGAGCATGCACAGCACTATTTAACTAATGCACCTGAAAGCAGGAATGAGAAAGTAAAGGTCTGATTGGATTCAATATTGCTCTTTAGTTACAAGTCACAGTCACACCCAACAACCTCTGCTTGTCAGAGGGTGATTGTCAGTCTGCTGTCCAAAAGCCTCACGATATCCTTACAATCAGTGTATTCAGTGTAGACCATCAGTGTTTCCTGACAATGTCTGTGATGGCAAATTAACTCTTGATGAGCCTTAAACACAGATCTTCCTCCCTCCTTTCCTTTGTCACCTTCTCTTTTGTTGGAAACAAATATTTCAAAATGAAACGGGATGTTTTTCTTCTTTGTTCACTTGTTTTGTTTCACATTTCCTGTGAAAGCCAATGCCTGCACAGGTAATACACACTAATTATTAACATCTGACACATGGAACTCCTCAGGCGAGCTAATTTTAAGGTAATTTGCTCTGCATTTGACCCAATATTTCCACTGTTGAGGCATATCCCTCAGCAGCCCTAATTGAGTCAGATTGGTTGTCTTTCATTTACAGAACATAGGGGAAAGAATAACTGCCTATATACTAATTAGCCTTTTTATTTTCTGATCCATTTCCTATGAAAGTAGGTAAATCTATGAAGCATTTTGTGGGCTTTATCACTGACAGGAGGACAGTTTTAAGTCAGAGAAGGGGGCTTTGTGATGGATCAGTGTCTATGTGGAATGAGGCTTTAATTATATGCGTTTATTCAGTCTATGCAGCGTACACCCAGTGGTCAATTTATTAGGTACCTTTGTACATTCTATTGCAGTCTAATACAATCTAATGCAACTGTTCTGCCATAAAGTCGTAATGCGTATACTGTTCAGGTTTTTCTTTCACAGTTAAAATATGTTCTAGCATCAAGGTCATAGGTAGTAGTGGTGTTTTATATTGAGAGGTGTTTCTAATATTCTGCCCCTCTCATGTACTGTATGTAAATAGCTAGTTTATATATAGTCTATGGTAACAAAAATGAACATTATAGACTTCGTTAAAGTAGAATTTATGGCAGAGCTGTCGTATTGGATTACATTAGATTGTACAGTTGTTCCTAATAAAACGGCCACTCCATGTATTTGTTACACAGCTCAAATAGGCATACCATTAATGGAATCACTGAGGCATACATTTCAATTAATGGATTATTCATATATGCTGATTCCAACAAAATAAAATACCAACTGCTGCCTTTTTAAAACAACTTAATAGACATTTCAAGTCAGTATTTCTCAAAAGGACAAGTTCTACATGAGTCCAGTCGTGGAGCTTGCATGAAGCTGTGCCGGCCGGTGACAGCCTAGTTTATCACAAGGATAGATGAGCAAGGCAATACCGTCTCACCACTACCAACAGGCAACGGTGGAATCAAATCGCAGACATTTTTCACAGAAAATAAACAGTTTAAATAGGTAAATGGTGGGGCGCCTGGATAGCTCAGCTGGTAGAGCATGCGCCCCATGTACAGAGGCTCAGTCCTTGCCACAGCTGCTGCAGGTTCAATTCCGATCTACGGCCCTTTCCACCTCTATCTCCCCTTTCATTTCTAAGCTCTCCTATCAAATAAAAGCCTAAAAGGCAACAACAAAAAAATCATTAAATAAAATCATTAAATAGATGAATGGCTCCTACAAAGCTAATTCCTTGTATGCTCTGCATTTACTCTCTCACACACGCACACACGCACACACACACACACACACAAACATAATTTACAAGCATGGATCACTGCTTGTGAAGTTGTCATGGTTTCTCAGTTGAGAAGTGTACGAATACATTCAGGAATACAGGCAATGATTTGTTTGTCCTTTTTTCTACTCTTAATTGGCGTGTGATAACGATCAGAGGAGAGAGAACGACAAGAGTTGGTCAGTCTACAGTATAATCACCGACAATCAGGATTCGTCAAACATTTAGCAAAATGACCACTGGGTATGCAGGACACAGTCTAAAACAGCTGACTGCCTTGAAAAAAGTTCTGCAGAGTGTCTCAGACTGTAATAAGTCCTGTGATCCATAACCATTTCTGCTCTTGTGTTAAAAAAAAATCCAATTCTTTTCAAACCTGCACTGATGTTTTATTCATCAAACAAGATGCCAATGATAAAGTCCATCTCTGTGTTCTGCTCATTCCAATACATCAAACAGCAGGCAGAGATGTATTGGCCTGTGCCAGCGTGTCCAGATTAATAACGTCACCATGCCCGCTATTTGTTTCTTTAAGCACCGCTGCAAAACATTCTGTGACATTGGGAATCATGGCCCTGCTGGACGCTTGATGTCCAGTCATAAATATCACGCGTAGCTTTTTTGCCATGGGTTGCTGACCCTGGTTCATGATGTGAGATATATACAAGCCCTGACAGAGCATACTGTAGATGGAGCCCCCACTGTAATCCTCCATAAATTCTTTAAAGATGTGACACTGGCACCGTAATCCTGATGCATCTGATGTTGGATCGCCTCATCTTATTACTGGGTGGTTTGCTGAAGCTTTGCAGTGATGGAAAAAGTACTCTCAGATCCTTTACTTAAAGTAACTATATGTAACTTTTAAATGTTTCTGAAGCTCTGTCATTTTTCATACAATAGTCTTAAATGATCTGTAACAGCAAACGAGACTGTGGAAAGAACGGCATTTTTATGTAGTTTTTAGTAAGGCCTCTGCCCGGGTTTGATTTTTCCCACGCAGTCACAGAATGATTTGTTCTTTTCCCTTGTCTTCCTGTACTCGTGTAAAGCATCCGTGGGTTTCATGAAATGCGCTATATGAATCCAAGTTATTATTACGTTGGTTGCTACAACAATTTTTTAATGCTTTGGCTTGTGACACAGTGACAGTGATACCCGGTTAATCTCACGAAACATCCAAAGTAGGCTAAATTACCGTATGCAACGATGCATCTGGAACTTATTCTGTTACTGTAAATGAATGATTTTCTGTCCTAGCAAAACATTTATTGCAACTATATATGACCTTCCCGTAACGCTAACTCGGTAATACTGGGCAATACAGCACCGTAAAGAAAAGATCTTTACGACAGCAGGTGTGGAAAAACACTACAGCTTTTGTCCATAGCGGCCGCTAGAATCAACACAAACCGAAAGTTACATATAGCCACTTTAAGTAAAAGTGGCTATATGGGGGCCTAAAGGTTAGAGACGCAAGCTTGTGACCAGGAGGTCGTCGGTTCAATCCCCAGACCGACAGGATAAAATCTGAGTGGGGAAAGTGAAAGAGCAGCGCTTGTCCCTCCCTCATTACCACCACTGAGGTGCCCTTGAGCAAGGCCCTTAACCCCAACCGCTCCAGTGGAGCTGCTCAGTGGCCAGCAGACCAGACTGGGGTTGTACTGAGCAGCTTCCAGGTGTGAATGTGGAACTGTGAATGTGACAGGTCGTCGTTGCAAATGAGAATTTGTTCTCAATCGACTTACCTGGATAAATAAAGGTTAAAAAAAAGTAGTAATACCACAATGTAAAAATGTACCCTCTTACAAATTAATGTCCTAGATTTAAAATGTTATTTATTTAAAAAGTCCCAAAGTATTATCAGCTAAATGTACTTCAAGTTTAAAAGTCAAAGTATGCAGAATTGCCCCCTGTCAGTGTTTATTCTACAGCATCATCTTTTATAAGATGATCATGGGTTTTCTATGTAAAGCCCACATCTGCAAAGAAATGCAGCTGTCAAATAAATGTAGTGGTGCAATATTTGTTTGTGAGATGTAGTGGAGTAATAGAGCGCATAACCCCTCTGAAAAGAAGTGGCATGTTACATTCCTCTTCTCTCTCTTCAACATAAATATAATACATCAGCCATCAGTGCAAATAGTATCAGTGGAACAATAAGCTCAGCATTATTGCCTTGCTGAAGTTGTATTTGTTTGTTCCTTTTATAGACGAGGCAATCGGCAAACTGCTGTGTGCATGCGGCCCTCGAGTGACCCGTCTCCACCAGATTCATAATCAAAACATTTCATGTTGTGTAACCAAATATTTTCAAAGCACATTAGCCGATGCTGAAAACCAGAACATTTACTTGTAAGGAACATTGATGCAGTGGTTCAGGGTTTTTTATTGCCAAAACACAACAATTAGCCATACATTAGAGGGGGTATGTGGGCCATGTAAATGAGAGTGAATGCAATAGCAAACACACCATTAAGCAGATAGAATGGGGCCACAGAAAGTCTGACTCCCCTCCCAGCACACCGATTAAACATGCCAGTATGCTTTTAGTGTACTAACCATTTCTACAGTGAATTTACAAATAAAAAGAGTAGGAGCTTGTTCAGCGATGACAGCACTTGTTAAGGAGCTGTGTAAGTTTATGGCTACACAATGCCATCCGCTGGTGTTGATATGCATTGCAAGCAGAACCCTGAGACATCGTTGAGGCTGCATTTGGGTCGGTGTAAAGTTCACCTTTCAGTCGATTGCACCATCATCAAAACTGATGATATTTTAGACTGACTGCACAGATTTTGCACCAAAAGTTGACAAATAGCCACGAAAGCCTCCACTCCTCCTTGTATTCAGAGGTGACTGAGGGTCAGACTGCTCCAATATTCACAACAAACAGCATCATTATATGTAAAGGGCAGCCACTCTAAACACTAAAGAGAGATCAGGAGTAAATAAACAGAAAAAGCCCTCATGCAAACAAGACCAATTTAACGGCTCCACCGTGGTGAGAACCCAGTTGACAGACAAATGAGAACCAGAGATTTAACTACAGCAAAATAGAAGTAAATACACGCTAGGACCAATCCATTTGAAAAGCTTTCAGGCTCAATTCACACCGGGGAAGGCTATTTCATATTTGGCAGGAGTTTATTGTGTATTTATTCCAACAAAAAAGGACCCATGAAGTCCGAGTCTGAAGTTAATTAAATTCTGTTTGCAGCTTCAGATTGATTCACAAGAGCAGAGACAGATACATTGCAAAATGTCTTACTGCAAAATCGGATTTGAGCTAAAAGTGAGTGATGGAAATGAATTCACCCTAAAAGTAAGTATTACGTCAAAGATGCTCAATATACAGTACATAGTAAAATGAAAACAAAGCCGCAATTTTGTACAGCCTCAATCTAAATCTTTGGAAAGAACATACTGTATTTCTACCACAAAATTGTTAATTTTTCAGATTTTTCTCTGACCTTTGATACTCTGATCTCTAACACTACTAACACTATCATAAACTCATTAAACAAAACAACTTTTTGGTGGAACATCTGAAAACTGATTATGGGGGTTTAAATGTTTGGGAACCATTTGCCTTAAGCCAATTTAAAGGAATAATTTGACATTATGGAAAAATATGCCTATTCAGCAGCCAGTTACATAGCTTAGTTTGGCAGCTAGTCTGGCTCTGTCTAAACCTTAATAGGTAACTCATTAAAACAACAAAACTCGTTTGTTAAATCCAAGCAAAATTGTGTTATGTGCTAGACTATTTCTCGGCTGGCCGCAGTAATTCCTGAAGCAAAGCTAAGCGGCTGCAGGCAGTAACTTCATATTCACTATAGGCAAGAGAGTGGTACTGACCTTCTCATCTATCTCTTGACAGGAACATGAATACGCATCTTACATGGACAATAATCTCAGTTGGAAATTCTGAGATTGAAGACACTGGTTTCTGATATCATCCAATTTGCTGTTAAGAAATACAACATCTATAAATTAAAAAAAATACTTTTGGAGGACTTAAAAAACATGAATTGACATTCAGCTTGTTTCACATCAGTGATATTATAGATTTATGGAAGGGACAAACATTTCTGTCACAAACACAACTCAGCTATTGTTTGCTGTTGGTGATCTGGCAATTTAAGCTTATTTTATGGTTTACTTACTGTTAATTCCTCTGGATGAGTGTCAGATAATGCAAATAAAGTGGATTGTGAGCCAACAACAATACTAGTAATTAGAATCTCAAATTAAACTCTTCAGATGTAAAATTAACTTGCCTGGCCACCCAGAGCCTCTGCTAAAAAACGATAGAAGGCAACAGCTGCCAACAATAAAAATGAGTGTATTCTAAATAGGGCATATCCGTTCCAGAAATAGTACAGAGGAAATGTGGATGTTAGGCCAAGCTGGATATGGAGCTTGGAGTCATTGTGATTTTCTATTTAACAGAAACCGACGTGGAATAAACCAAACAACCTCAGCCAGATCGGCCACAGCTTTCTTTCTGGATATCTCACATTCTCCATGCAGACTGTCGCACTGCCAAGCAAAGTAATATCATTACACTTTACCATGGCAGACAGTTCATTCTCAGTTTATTAGACTCAACAATTATAAAATGTCTTCCAGATATATAAATCCAACTCTTCCCTTGATAATTTATTTTTGGGACTCATTTTGTTTTCAGAATGCTGAATGATTTTAATATAATTATTTTGTGCAGCACTCTCCCTTCTGGCCAAAAAAGGTTATTGCAGGTGGTTCAAACAACTTTGTTGATCCTGCAGGGAAGTTGTTTGCACCTGCCCCCTCCCCCCCCCCCCTTCCTCATATATTTGCTAAAACACATTAGCATAGGGAAATACCTGCTAGCATACAGCGCTGCAGAGTAACTAAGTAACGTACTTAAATACAATTCTGACTTACTTTATTTCTCTGTTTGTTCATCTCACTTCAGTTTTATTGGTGTAAAATGGGATTGTCAAGCAGACAAACTGACCAACACATATATAATAAAAGATACTTTGACAACTGTGTATCGATACAGTATTGGCACGGAAAAATCACGATACTTTGCTGTAGATTTTTTCCCTCACCCCTATGCAGCATGGGTTCTTTTGACGCTTTAAGTATATTAGCTCATTATACTTCTGTACTGTACTGTAAGTTAAGGATCTGAATATTTCTTTGAACGTTGCCAATGGGTAAACTTGAATGTAGTCCTCAGATAGATGGATGCTGAAATGAATTTGCTTGTATTGATACAAGTAGTTATTCAGTCGAACAAGATACAGCTTTACGAAATCATGACACATTGACACAGCACTGCTATAAAGTAAAACTTTAATTTGGTATATAGTTTCTGACGTAGTTTCATTTTAGTTTACTGGTCATTACAGGAATGGAATGCTGAAAGCTAGAGATTAATCAACGAGAAAGTGCACACTTGTCATCTTTCAGATTCTGATTTGTACATCAGTATGATAAATTTCAAATACATATCATATTTTCATATATATATATATATATATATATTCCCATTCATGTGTATATAAAATAAAAAAACTCTTAATTATTGCAAAACGGAAATTGCAAACAATTGACTGACAAATTCAAACACATGAAGATAAAGAAAACAATGAATGACACACACCCTGTTAATAAGGCCCATCATGAAGTACATTCCTTTTCCCTATGATGTGTCCCCTGACAACTATGCACTATGTGCACACTACATTAAAGCCACTTATTGCTCTTTTTAACATCAGCGTTTTGAGATAAAGGTACAGCTTTGTTAAAGTGCTCGGTGTGGTGTAAAATGGTGGAGAACGATATGAAGTAAACGAGGGTGGAAAACAGTCTTTGGGTGGTGGAGTAACGACACCGCAGGGTCATTATGTTGATGACGTACAAGTGTGCGTCATACTGCGATTACTGCCTCTGTAATTGGAGAGTGTCAAATGTTCATCCGCATTGTGACCGTTAGCCTTGCACTGCTAGGCCGGTCAGATCTTCCAGTACTTAAAGGAACATACTAGTGCTTTTGCATATTTCAGCCCATGCAGTACACGTCTTGTAGTAACCAAATTAGATCAGTTTATTCAAAGCATACTGTGGGGTCTAGTATTTTTTTAATGAGTTTTTGTCTGGCAACCATCTATCTCTATTTATTTTATTGTTGCACTTTAAAAGGATAGATTTACATTTTTTTCCCTTTTCTTTAAAACAATATTGACATGCCGTTTACAAATGGTTGCTGTAATTGTTTCTCCTGCTCATACTGGCCCTTTAAAGGTCCCTTCTAAAACCAATTTTGAAGTAACTGACAGAAGATAAAACACAGTTTCATACAAAAATGCCTTTCAGTGTGCCACAGAAGATAATATGAGCCTTCAGCAATCTGAGTTAAACAAATAAAGTTTTTACACAGAATGAAGATCTGTTCATGGTCAATATGGACAGGAGAAACAAATACAGCGACCAAAAAAATGTTTCAATGTGCATAGAGGCGTGTCAATATTGTTTTAAGATACATGTAAAAAAAAATGTGAACTTATCATTTAAGTTGATTGGAATGAATGTGCAATATTATGGACCTAAAAGCCGACCTGATGTCCATGGTGATGGATCTTTAACAATTCTAGTGAATGAATGGAAACTAATGGCTGCATCGATACCAGGGGAAAAAAACAAAAAAAATTGCAAAAACCCCAGTTTGGCTATAAGGTAACGAGTTTTGTCTGCATGCGTAGCTGATTGTAATTGATGCTCTCTCATTCAATCTACCTTTGGGAGAACTGCATTTGAGAATGAAGCTTATAAGCTGATTAGCGTTTATAGCTGTAAATCCAGCCTCTTTCTACTTGAGCCTGAACTCCACCGTTTAAAGTTTGGGTGACAAATGCCTCTGGAGTGCCGTTAAAGGTAAACATGAGATGGGAAAAAAACATGGAGCGATGTACCGTAATGCACATGTATCCAGATAAAGTACTTGACAATAACAACAAGAGACTTAGATATCCCTGTAAACTCCCAAATAGTCATTGTACAATAATGCAGTTAAACAAATAAAGCACGTAATAAAGCAAACATATAGAAAAAAACTTAAAGCTGAAGTGAATGCTGGTGAGGCAACAGTGTTGTAGTTCAGTCGAACACATTCAATGAAAACAACTGCCATGACTTCGAACAATTCAGCGCGGTAGAAAAACACCCAGAGTGGACATTTAAAATCAAGAACAGCAAGCATTCACCTGAAGACACAAGCAACTTAAATGCAAAGGTTTTCGTTTGTTTTGTGCGTCGAGCAAAACAAAGGCAAAAATGACGTGTATATGACATAATATATGAATACAATGAAATAGGTTCTTCTATAGGCTGTATGGCTTTAGATTAAGGTTTCCTGCGCCAAACATTCCCCTCCAAGGTGTGAGAATGTTTGCCCAAAAATATGCAATTGGTTTAAAAAGATAAAAGTATGAAAATAGGGTTTCTTTTCTTTTTGAGAAATTAGTCTATGGGATAATGTGAAGTAATCAGGGATTTCATTTCTCTTGTTTTGAGGGTTGTTTTAATTTAAATTGGAGATTTTTGGTTTCTTTGTATTTGATCACATCCCTCAAGTTATGTTAAATATCCATTCTGATATGGAAAATATAACATCTGTGCAGAGCATGATGCATATTACCTCTGAGAAATACCCTGCTTTGCATTCACATAGGTACATGTATTCCCAAGTGTGAATATGTTTAGAAATTCATTACTGCAACCTTCCTGCAACCTACTTAAAGTCTCTGCAGAGCAGTTAAGGGTTAAATGAGCAACACACCTCCGTTAAATGGGAGCCTAATCAAATAGCATCTGGGAAGATGATATAGAAATATTCCCCAACAGCAGCGCATTAAGCAACCATTCACAGATGGAGAGAAATAGTTCTCAGGGCTTCTGTAGCTGCAGTATATAAATCCTACGCTGCATGTAAATATCACTGTCCTTTAAGCAGCTATGAAATGATTTGAAAATGGGGGGGGGGGGTTGGGGGGAGTGTCACATGCCATTTGTCTCGTCACTTGTGAGTTTTAAACTATCCTTCTCTTTTTGACCCTGTCCTTGTTGACATTTTCAGCACAGCTCTCCACTGGGACACTCAGTCACACATGCTGACATTTCCGACAGGAAATTCAATTTGGTCGAGACGGGGAAATGAAGACGCTTTAAGGCTTGACCCGCCCATCTCTCAGCTGCAATTATCCTTTAAGAAATTGGGAAGCAGGAAGAGTGTCAGGAGCAAAGACAGGGACCAAAACGCTTGCTCAAATTTGCATATTTATACACCTGGATTTACATGAGTGCATCTGTGCACAGACAAAATATCCTCATACCCTCGCTATAGTAACCATAGCAAGACATTAAAAGATGCTTAGGTGAAGAAGAGTTGAGGAAAATGAAGGAGCCTGTGAGGTTCTTCTGCCCGTACCACTCAGCTGTAACGTGAGCCGTCTGGATTTAAGAGGATCAGGAAGGATTCAACGGTCACTAACACCCAGAAAACTGGAGCAGTGACTCACTCAGCCTACTTCAGAGAAGGACTGTGTGTCAATGCTAAAGTTTGCTTTCCATAGTGAGTGCTTTGGATGGCCAGTATGGAGAAACTACACTTTTTTCTTTTTTTGTTGCTGTGAAGTGATAATAGACTAATGTGAAAGAATACTTGGGGCTTTACAATCTAATTGTTGTTGTGGCAGACAAGATGTTTAAATGGATATGAATGAGCAAATCATCACATCAGCAACTTAAACGATTTGTGTCGTATTCCAATTCACTGAGGGGCGGTGTAAAAATGACGTGCAATGTATTTTACATGCTGTACAACTGTATACAGTACAGTAGAGAATGACTTAAGCTATCAACAACACACTTGACTATGTTGTGGTGGCAGATAACTTTCCAGGCTTGCTCAGATGTGTAAAAACGTTTTTTGATTATTTTAATGCCCGTGTTTCATTTTAGCTTTGACTTTTGCATTGGTTTGCCTCAATGTGTTGCATGTGCATAAAATTAAGAGACTTCAGTTTTAAAGGGTATTTATAAATACAGGATATTATAATTGATTTACATATTTTACACGTCAATACTGCATAGAATTGTTTTTGTTGCCATGACATGTCTATAGTCTTAGATTTTAAGAGGGTTGAGAGGTGTGGATGGATTCTCGTACCAACGTTCACTTGTCATGTAATAAATAAGTTGAACAGTGATGTAGAGCACAAATGCTTCTTGTAAAGGCCAGTAAAAAAACTGAAGAATGCATATAGGCATTTGAAAGAAAGCATTAATTATTTTGATCAGATATATAAAAAAATCAGCTCATGTGGTCTAAAGGTTTCAACAATGAGGAGTGTGAAGGTGACCGTTACTCATTACATCAGGATCGAGAGAAAGATCTACTCTAACAACTCGACGAGCCCTGCTTCAGTGACTTTTAAAGGGTGTTCTAAAATTGAGGTGAAACATAAAACATCTACACCGAAACATGACATGACAGCAAGTGATTCAACTTCAGAAGACTTGGATGGGGGAATCAAGCATGATCACTGACATCAAAACACAAGTGCTGCATCACTGCCTGTCTCCTAAGCTTTACTGTGGGTCCAAGCTTTTCCCTTCCTATACAACAGTGGGGATTTTTAGTTAAGTACACATAACTCCCTCCACAGCCATAAGACCAGGCTGCAGGTCTGTAAGCATGACTATAAACAACTGAGGTTCTTTTACAAAGTGACTAAATACATCCAGATTTGAACCTACATCCCACGAACACTGGAACAAACAGAACACAAAAACAGAAATGAGTACCCCTGGAATTAAAGAAATATCTTTTAAAACAAGACAAAGATTTAAAAAAAAAAAGCACCAAGTCAAAAGGTTTGACATAAAATAAGGCCAAACATTTTAAAATAGCTAAACTCTAAATGTTTGAATATTTAGCAATTTCAGTCAGACTTGAGTTGAAGTTGCCTGTTTTAATAACAGGCAACTTCAAGTGCAATGTTTGAAAAAGAGAAATGGATTTAGGGAGTTTGCCTTGTTGATTAAATTTAGGATTAGAGGCCCAGCATGTCGCCAAGAAGGTAGTTTTAAAGACAGAAAGAAATGAAATATTGTGAACAAACATAAAAACCAACAACTATGCAGGCATTAAAAAAGAAAAACAGTCTAAATGAAATGAAAAAAATGACATTGTCTGACAAAAAAACAGTCCAAACCTTTGGTAATGCATAGCTCTTTCCTGAATGTCTTCGACCATAAACTCCACCACCTCTCAGATAACAGCTACTTTAATCCTGTCTAAAAAAATAAAGAGCAATGATAATAAACTAATGGCTCTTTTTTTTCCCCAGACAATCTCCCTTTTGCTTTTTGTTTCTGGTGTCGTACAGCGTTAGCAGTTTTGGCTTGTTTGGTTTCTGAACCAAATAGATTATTTAGAGCAGTGAAGCAGCCCTCTCTCCTCTAATTAGTGAAACTAACCCCTCCATGTCCAGTCTGCCGTATCAAGGCAGAAAGGGTTCCTCCTCCTCTTCCTCGTCTGCGCTGGGACCGGGGTCGCTCAGGCACCTCGTCAGCTTCTGCTGTTCTCGGCCTCTGTCCGCCTCACCGGGCCTGTTAGGCCCACTCTGCCCCGAGGGAGCCTTCATCGTCAGGCCCTGGTCCTCCTCCTGCTGGTCGGCCCGTCGGAACTCATCCATCAGGTTGACGGAGTCTGGAGACTGAGGAGAGGCCAGGTCCACATGGATGGTCGGCACTCTGTCCGTTGCTGGCTTACTGCTGTAGGCTTGTGGGTCTACAGGAAAGACAAGGGTGCAATGTCAGGGAGGTAGCTTTACCAAGGCTTGTAACAATGCATTATGTAATAAAATGTCAAAATGTCATAAATATTCACTTCATTATGTAATAACACCCGCATTATGTAATAATCTGCCACATTTTATAATAAAAACCTGAACGCAGTATGTAATCCATTTCTCCTATTACAGGCGGTTCTTACAAAATGCGGGGAATTGTACTTTTTTTTTTTTTTTTACAAAAATGTAATATGGTGCATTATGTAATAACTAACCAAAATGGATGTCTTCATTCATTTTTTATAACATTGTCATGTTTATTTTATGAAATTCTAGCGTGAATCACAGTGACTCGAAATGTATTTTAAAAATATACCGTTTGTTCAGCCTTAGCAGGGTTCGTTCTTGTTCTATTAACTCCAGGCATCAGTTAATTCAATTTAAAGTGATGCATAGATTGCACTATTCAAAATCTAAATTACATCGAATTTTCCCCACCGTCTCTCCTACATGTGACCGGTGTAAATCTGCAGAAGGCTCTCTTACCCATCTCTTTTGGACATGCCCTAAACTTTACAAGTTTTGGTGTAACATATTTAAGTGGTTCTCTGACATGTATGGTTTTGTGTTTAACCCTGATCCAGAGGTTGCTTTATTTGGATATTCTGTTTCTTTGTCAGACCATAATCTCTCTGTACAAAGTACTGTTATTTATGGAATGATTATTACTAAAAGCATAATTCTAAGACTCTGGAAATCAGACACTGTTCCTCAATTCAAGACCTGGTTGACTTTCCTCACAGGAATACTCCACATGGAGAGAGTGCGGTATGGTGTTATGGGCAACCTTGATAAGTTTTACAGTATATGGCAACCATTTCTGGATCATCTTACCCAATTTAACACTGACCCTGATCAGTAATGTAAGGCATTGGGTGCTGTCTGTTCAGCCCTCTGCTGAGTTTTTGCTTGTGCTTCTTGGCTGAAATTGCATACGCCCTGGTTGCTCTTGGTTTTTAATTTATCTTTTATTTTATTTTAATTTTTTTTACATTGTTGTTATTAATGGTGGATGATGTTGATAATTGTTCACATTGTTTTATTTCTGCTGATATTATTCACTGAGTTGTATACATCTTATAAGTGTATTTTGTTTTCTTTTTTGTAAAGTGTAAAATCTTAATAAACATACTTTATAAAATAATAATTAAAAAATATATACCGTTTGTTCAGTAGATTAGCATTACCTTTCATTGCACTCAATACACATCACTAAGTTTATTACATATTGCGTTCAAGGTTTTTATTACAAAATGCGGCAGATTATTACAATGCGGGTGTGATTACATAATGAAGTATAAATGTATTACAGTTTGACGTTTTATGTATTTTATGTAAAGGTTTGTGTTTTATTACACAATGCACTGTTATTACATAATGTGTTGTTACTAAGCTGTAAAAGGGGATTCAATATTATTCCATCAGCGTACATGAACATACTGTACCATGTACAAGGGGAGGAGAATGTGATCAACAAATATTAAGGTCAACAAAGCCAATAGACGATCTGCACAAAAACTCCACAACAGCAGGCTTCAGGACCATTCAAAAAACAACAATAATGCAAAGTAAGTCACAATGATTTATAATGCAACACATGCTGGACATAATTCCACTTTAATGTAAACTTACTATGAGAAACAAAAGCTGAAGTTCCAACATACATCATGATTGACTAATCTGCAAATGGCAGGGTTTTTTTGTGTGGCTATAATAAAAAAAATAAAAATAAAAAATCATTCCAGCTTTGCCTCGTCAATCATGTCATGAGATCCCCTTCATTAGTGATGAATAATGAATGAATGTTAACAAGCAACGTAAATGACACATGCATGTTAGGATCGCTGTCGGGTTAAAACTGAAAATGAATCTTCTCTGCACTAACTACATACCTGGAGAGATTTTGTTCCCTCTCTGCTGCTGAGCAGGTTTGAAATCAGTACCTCTGCCTAAAATAAAAACCACACACTGGTTTACATGCCGGCTGCCACATGCAAACATATTTCCACCAGTGGGGAAATATCTATTGCTGCAGCTGTGAACAGTAGCAGTGTTTTCTACATTGTGTTTATTGTTTTGTGAGAGCTGCCTTGTGAGCCTAACAAAATACAATGTGTGACGTGGTGAGTTGTCCCCTATTGTTTTACGTGGTTCCTTTCAGTATGATGCTGGTAGCTATCGGGTGTTAGCGTTTGGCTGCGGCTAAGATGGATGTTCTTACCTGAGGCCAGTCTGGCTCTACACATGGTCGGGGAGTCAGGGGGAGCAGCAGGCACTGTCAGGTAGTAATTCATGTCTTTTATCTGTAAAAAAAGAAAAAGAAAAAAAAGAGGGATATTGTTTGTTTGTGGGATGATTTAGGCTTCTGCATGTTATCAAATTGTAACAGTTATATAATGCAACTTCCATAAACATTCAGTATCATTAAAGTACACAGGAAAATACACACTCTACCTTATTTCACTGTTTGGGAAGTACTGAAGCCAAACTGAAATGGGTCAGCAATTCACCATTGATCAATATCTTAAAGAAACCTCATTCAAATGATGTGTTGCTTTCTCTGCAGAAATCATCTACAGTGGCTTCAAGCACATTCAGTTCACCCAAAATAAGAGTCTATTTTCATTATGTAATTACAGGCTGATGAAATGGAAGTTTGTGGTTGGGCCACTCAGCTGTGCGAATAAATCAGCCCCCATTTGTGTCGAGAAAATTAATTTAAGAGACTGAAGGTGGACTCTAATTAGTAACGCTAATTATAGTTTTGGCTGAGTCATTTAAATGCTGGTGGCCCGGTATGAAATGCTCTTCATCTGTTGTTTTTTTGGAGTCCAATGTTTTTCTCCTGCTTCATTTGTTTCCTGCATTATAACTTCTACTGCAATATAACTTCTACTTTGTTATTGCATAACAGTCTCTGTTGCACACTGCTATGGTATTACAAAAGGCCTCCTTTAGCGTCGACTAATCAACAAAATGGGTTTTGCTCAATCATGCTGTGACCAGATGTCAATAAGGTTCGACAAAGCAGACAGCTGGCTCAGACTGATTCTAGATTTTAGAGGTGTCACAGAGACTGATAATCATACCTTCTTCTCCAGCTCAATCATCTTTTGTTTCTTGATGAGGAGTTCACTGAAGCCATCCTCGTACGGATCAGCCACCAGAGTATGCCTGTTGTAGGAGCGCAGCTGAGAGAGAAAAGGCAAATAAAACAACTCAGTTTAAGAGAACATTTTAATGATTAACAAATAAAAGTATGTGTAAGAAAGGTTTTCGCACGGTTTGTTTCTGCAGAAGTAATGATAATAAACGCATGTGTGTCATTTACTCAGGCTATGGTGATCACAAGGGAACAATACTCAACTGGTATAAATCAACGACAAGTACTTTTCTGTGCGCCTACAATCAAAGTTAGTATTATTAGTTGGTTAATGATGAGTAGAGCTTCTGATTTAATTATAACTCAATAACAATCAATACACTAGAGTCTAATACCACTTTGTTTATCAGTGCAAATCAATATGAATAGTGATATGCTCTAATGCTCCCGGTAATACAAGACAATACATCTTTAGCTGATACGAATAAGATATACACAGGTAATGATATGAGTCTTATTGTTCATATAGCAGTGTTACCCTCTGTCGTGTTCTCTGAAGGTTACTCCTGAGGATTTGCCTGATCTCCTCCTCCCGGCCTTTAGTCATCTTGGGCAGAGTTTTCTCTACAGGCTTGGCAGGAGGAGGCTTCTTGGGCTGGATGTTCCTGAAAGAAATTCAGGAAAAAAGTTAAGGCTATCAAGAGTTTGTGTAATACAGACAGCTGTTTTTGCTTTTGTCAAGACACATGACATTCTGTTGTCAACTCACAATTTTCACACCTAATGACATACAACAGAGGCCATGGCGAATGAAACATTGTCAAAACAGTATCTCAATTCTCCTTAATTCCCCTAGCCACCCGCAAACCCACCCATTTCAGGTCCAAAACAGACGGGGCAGACAACACAGACCCACCCACACAGACAAACAAACACCAGTAAGGACATACAACATCCAAGAGATAAAATAAAAAAGATAAACAAATCAAAAAAGAAAAAAAAAAGAAAAAAAGGGGGCCGTCAAGTGGAGCAGTCCAGAAGGAGCTCAGTCCTTCACGTCAGGGGATACACTGAGGGAGTCAACGAGTTCTAGGAAAGGGTTTCATGTCTCTAGGAATGTCGAGATAGAGTCTTTCAGAGAATATCTGAGCTTCTCAACCTTCAAGTTGTCAAGCACTTCTTTAATCCAATGGTCGGGTGTAGGGGGGCGGGATCGCCTCCAGTTGAACAAGATCAGTCTCCGGGCTAGCAGAGATGTAAACGCCAGGGCCAGGGCTCAGTCCAACAGGGAGGTCAGCATCAGGGGAAATGCCAAAAATGGCTGACAGAGGGTTAGGGGGGATAGTGCGATCGTAGGCTCTGCTCATGGTGTCAAAAATGCTCGTCCAAAAGATTGTTAATTTAGGGCAAGACCAGAACATATGAGTATGGTTGGCAGGAGACTGGTTACACTTGTTATAGGCGTCCCGAACAGTGGAGTATATTTTAGACAATTTTGCGTTTGTGTAGTGGACTTTATGAAGGGTCTTGCATTGGATTAAGCCGTGACGAGCACATATGAAGGAAGAGTGAACCATAGCCAGAGCAAGGTCCCATTGTTGGTAAGTAATAGTCATGTCCAGATTGCTCTCCCACGCAGTTTTTCATAAATTTAAATTTTATAATTAAAATGTATCAAATTACATTGTGAAAGAGGTCACTCAAAGTGGTGAACTTACAGATAATTATCACACAAATCTGCAGCTCCTGTCGGCTGTTTTTGGAGCTGTCTAGCGAGTTTCAGCATATTGTTTAGGCGTCCTGCCCGCAATTTTTACTGTTTTGTTACTTACTTACTTTGCAGTTACTGCAGGTTGAAGGACTCATAAATTTGAGAAAGTTTGGTATTGCGAGTGTAGTAACTGAAGACCGAGTGAGTGTATACTCGTACTTACTGCATGGAAACTGTGGAAGGCACAGCAGACGGCAGGTTGACTCCCCCTCCGCTCTCCACCAGGTCGATGGCCTGTTTCATCTCCATCTTGTGGTAGAAGGCGATGAGCTGCGGCTCCTTGGAGCGTTCGCCTGCAATCAGGCACTTTTTCACATACTTCTTGTTGAAGCGGTTCAGTCTGGGAGGAGGAAATGAGTTACAGATGAAAATAGAGACAAGGGGAAAAAAAGACTGCCGTGTGTGTAAGAACAGGACAGAGAGAGATGTGAGAGGTTTGACATAATGGTGCACATTAGAGGAAAAGAAAAGAGGTTAAATGAGGGAATGAATCACAATAATTCCACATTTATAGCCACAGTAAATGTGTAACCCATGAAGGATTGAATCAATTAGCAGATAATGACAGAAAATTAAACAATTACCATTTCTATGATGGATTAAAAAAAAAAAAAACTAAAGTTATTAACTATAACTCTTCATGGTTACAATTTCTCTCTGCCAAATATTTACCTGCTTTTTCTTAATTTGGACTCGGGGTAACTTGTGATGAGCATTTGTCATCATGTTTGACAATTTTTTTTAATTTATCAGTAATCAGAAAAAATGCATACTTGTCCTTCCAGTGGTGGTGTCCATAGTGTCCACAAATGTCCTCAATTCCAGTCAGAAGGTGGTCGAGGAACTGGGGAGAAAAAGAGGCAGAAAATCTTTCAAAAGAAGGCCGACAAAAAGACTAAAAAAAACTCTGTGGAGTATTTTTAATTTATTGTAAAACAGGCTTAGCTAGGTACAAAAATACAAACCCATATATAATATACACAACGTTCTAGGGGCCCATATTATATCTGCTGTAGTACAATGACATTTAGAGCAATTTATTTGGTCAAAGACAGATTTCTTCATGTTACTTTTCCTTTTTTTCCAATGTCAAAATGTGTTTTTATAATAATTATGATTAAAAATATTATTAGCTGTGATTATAGGAACACTGGTACCGCAGACATTACTCAGCTGCATCTTAAGATAAGATAAGAAAAGTTAAGATACGCTTTTATTGTCTCCTATAGGAGATATTCATCTTGGGCAGTCGAGAGAACAAAGAATGGCGATGCATCGCACATAAACACAATAACATACAGTAAACATACATAAAACTAAAGCATAGATTATCTCATCCAAATGCATTCAATAAACATCCAATAAACCTCACAGAAGACCCCCTACCTTCCCCCACACTCACAGAAGAAAGAGAAAAAACCCACGGCATATCCTCCCCCTCATATTGCGCTTAATTCTATCTCTCTCTCTCTCTCTCTATTCTTATCTCTTGTACCCCAGTTACCATTTCTCACAGTAAAAACACCCTCACAGGTAAGACTGACAACATTAGTATCAACAACAGCAGGTGACGAGCTATAACATGGAAGTGGTGGTAGAAAAGCAGCAGCAGCAGCAGCAAGGTGACTGATAAGACAGTGTTTATTAGCAGTGGCAGCACGCCTGCTCAGGGAACCAGAGAAATGTACAGATGCATTTGTTGTTTCGGACTGCAGCCAGCCGCAGGTCACACTGGTGCTCTGACTAAGCCTGCAGATGACAGTCTGACAGGCAGTGTTGCTATGGGAACAAGTCATTAAGCAGAGCTGCAAAATGTACTTCTGCTTTGTCAGAAGAGACAGATCTATGTAAAGACTGCCCAGCGCTGTGGGGGTGGGGGTGAAAAAGTCACTTTAAAAAGTGCCAACAGTATGAAAAGTTTCTCTAGAAGATTTAGGGTGAGACAATAGAGCAACATATCATGACACATTCTCTTCTGGTTACACAGATACTGGGTCATAGATGTATTCTTCTTACAAACATCTTGCCACTGGAGCGTCACCTTTCACCAGTTTACTCTGTTTGTCGTTTGAATGATGGGACAGGTACACATGCTGCTATATATATATATATATATATATATATATATATATATATATATATATATATATATATATATATATATATATATATGTGTGTGTGTGTGTGTGTGTGTGTGTGTGTGTGTGTGTGTTAAAGGGCTCAGACTAACTTTTCTTGTTTATACACTGCTTATACAAATACATGATTTATGCCAATTTATATTTAAAAAAAAAATCCTATTGCACACGCATGTATGTACTTATCTGAGCTGTATTAATAGCTTTAAAACAGTCAGGGATTGTGGAGCATGGTGGTCACTCGTGGATGTGTATGAGTACCAAAATATGTGTGTGTGTGTGTGTGTGTGTGTGTGTGTGTGTGTGTGTGTGTGTGTGTGTGTGTGTGTGTGTGTGTGTGTGTGTGTGTGTGTGTGTGTGTGTGTCAGTGTGTTTAAGTTATATTTAACTAGATGGTAAAATGTTATGAAATGTCAGTTATTTTGCTTGGATTGATGTTGACTGAGCTGTACCAGCACACCTTACAGCACAGTAAATGAGTTGAACTACCACCCTGCAGCCAGTAGGTGGAAGCAGCAATCAAGATTTGATGATCAAATGGCCTCAGAGGCTTGTTACTGCAAACGGACGTCACATTTTACATAAATACAACTACAAGGGAATGTATAACATCATTTGTTTCTCAATCCAGGGAATGGTATATAATAGTAATGAAATGGGGAAACAAAATAGTCATATTTGTATTTCTGCATATGTCTGTGGGATGAATAAATACATTAAAAAAACAAGACAGGAAGTGAGAATGCTTTGCTGTGGCTTAACAAGGTAGCTCAGTGAAGGACCATTTCAAACCATTTCATTTATCAACTGCATACCAAAAGACTCTGGGTGATTAATATGTATAAACCAAGAATCAAGAAGTCATCAGCTTCTGACGATGAAGGCTGATGATGGTTGTAGGGGAAAGCTCTCACCTGGGTGTGGATTTCTTCATTAATCGACCGCTTGGCCTCCTGTTTCTTCTTCACTGCCAGCAGCTCCACCAGGGGTTTGATGGTCATGCCCTGCCAGAAGGATGAGAGGAACAAAACATTATTCATTATTCACCTCCTGACCTTAGCTAAAGACAGAAATAGGCTCTAATCACCAACTCTGCAGGATGTAAGAATGAAATGGAAGGATAGCCCCTTGAGATGTCGCATCTCATTTTCGAGGGGGTCCTATAAACACAAATACATAATTATAAAACAGATACAGACAGAACACAATACATAACATAACATAAAATACAAATACATATGTGTATATGTAGAACACATACACCTGCATACTCTGATACTGTCGAGCATAAGCTCAGTAGTATCACACAACAGCTGGCACATTTCTCAAACTCTTTGCAATGGGGGATTAACTAACAACAGGTCTTGACACAACATTTCACAAAAACACCATTGTTGTTGCTGTAAATCTCTCACCACTTTAGAGACATGAGAAGTTACAGATTTCAGCGTTAAAGATCAACATCTTTAACACATCTGCTAATCCACGTCGAAGGGAAATCCTTCTCATTATCAACAATTCAAAACATCATCTTGTGTTTCCATTGTTCCCTGGGCAGACATTCTTCAAAGTGTACAAGTGGGTAAGAGGTAAAAGTAAGGCAAAGAGGTGTTTCTTTCAAGAACAAATTCAGGTTAAAGGTCCCATATTGTAAAAAGTGCGGTTTCCATGTCTTTATTTATTTATTTATTATAAAGCAGGTCGAGCCTAAGTGCTATATAACTACTATAAAGTATCAAAACACTTAATCCACGGAGAAATGCTTACAGCCTGTATTCAGAAACTGTGTTTTTAAACGAGCAGTCAAGACTTCTGTACAGTTGTGATGTCACAACTATACTGTACTATAGTATAGGTAGAAAGTGCCACTACAGTGCTGATAGTCATTCCCCAGCTGCAATTACGATATTGACACTGAGAGAGTCATAGAGGGTGATATAGGTATATTCAGACAGACAGTATGAGAAAAATGGGTTTTTAAACATTAAAGCATGTACGCATGTTCTAATAGAAACCCAAAATACAAGTATGACCCTGGAAATGAGCATAATATGGGATTTTTTGTGACATTTTTGCCTTTAAATGTGCACTACTGCATGGTTTCAGCGTGATTTCATTTTGGGCTCAAATCGTATGCATCTCTTTGATCCACTAGCTGCCTGCCCCCTGAATACACTGTGAAAAAGCCCAGTCTCGGGAGACAACACAGGGGTCCCCCAACCATCTTGTCGGTGATTGGCCGGAACGTGGTTTGTTGTATTTTGGTGCGCAGCCTGTGCCCCTAGTGTTTGTTTGATGTTTACGAGCCCTGTGTTGTCTCCCGAGACCGGGCTTTTTCACAGTATATTTCGAGGATTAAACGCCTCTATATAGGCACCTGCTTTACAAACTGAGCTACCCGGGCGCCCCATTATATGGGACTCTTAAAGGTGATCTAAGCGATGTTGGGTGACGTTACTTCTTGTTGACGTTCGAAGTATTTTCAAACAAAACGGAGACTAGCTCGCTCCTCCCTCCTCCTCATCCCGTCCCCTCCCCCTCCCTTCTGTGCTTCAGCGCACTAACCCCCAAACCCCCACCCCCAAATCCTTCTTGTCAGTTATTGGCTGAATGCTGGAACACGGTTTGTGTATGTTTTTGTGGGCCAGGTTAGACCACTTTGTTTTTGTTGCCGTTTGTGGAGCCTGGGCTGTCTACAGAGACCGCGGTTTTTTTACAGTGTGATTAAGGGACCGGCAGCTCGCGGATAGTGAGGAGATGTTTGCTGTATGTGACAAAACATGTTGTAGCCTAAAAAAACATGTGACATCGCTTAGAGCACCTTTAAGATAAATCCAAAAATTGTCTGTGTAGACAGAGAGATGTATTTTCAAATACAAGTGTTATCTTTATATCAGTAACCTGTCAGCACAGCTTTTCACTGTGATTATATTCTCAAGAGAAAAATGATCGTAAACACAACTGATAAGTGCATACACAATCAAAAACTACTTTAAATGTCTGTACACATTGTGTGTGTGTTTGTTCCTGTGTAAATGGTTGTAAAGCAATAATTGAGGCCGCTACAAGCACTCATCTCATTTTAATAAGCAAACAACTCGGATGAAAAGTTTCAATAAATATTCGTATCCTCTTTCATTCTGGCACCAAATTATCGTTTTGTTGTGAATTTTACTTTTATTTTAAATAGCTGAAAATGTGTCTCAAACCTAACTCCACTGTAGTTTTACTAGAAAGATTCATGTGTGATCACAAGGTCAGCAATACACTGCCACAACAGAGCACATCCAGGAATCAGTCTGTTTGGATTGAACCTTTGGATTATCCAGTAGGGTGTGTGTTTGCTCGTGCCTGTCTGCACCTAAAAGCTCATCAAAGTATCATTCTGTTTCTTAAAGAGATTAAGCCGGCCATCTGGTTAACTGTCAGGGCCTGCAGTGGATGACAGAAGATTCCTGCTCTTTAATAATACCCAGACCTGCTACCAGACATGCATGCAAAGGAACCTACACTTTAACTACCTCATGTATATTTTGATTGAACCACGCAAAACATGACATAAGGAAGTCAATGACTTCATTTATTCCTTTACCCTAAACAAGGGGAATGTTAGTTATAGTGCGTAGTTTCTGTCTCCCCCATGAGAACTGTTGGCGCGTTCACATGATACAAGCCTTCCGTGATCGCGCACAGCCCCCACCCCTCCTCCACGCAGTTGCTAGTAGCCAAAGAGGACTCAGAGGTTTAAAAAAACATGGACTCTTCAGAAGAGGTCATTATCCTCACTCGAGTTTCTGCACGCGAAAGTCACCGGACGACACAATCGTCTGAACATAGCCATACTGAGAAATACAGAGAGAGTTGTGTGGAGCTGAGTCTTAATTATCGTTGTAGCAACTCATTTGGCAATGGCTGGAATGTAACGGATGTTCATTAATAAAAAGTTACGCACTAAAGCTTTAATATTTCATGAGTATCCTTAATGTTCAAATCTCACTTATGGCCAATCAGTCCAATGTAAAACATGTCAGAATGGAGCACAGAATCATCCATAGTCCATACTCTAATGTAGTTTTACTGTGGGGAAAATATAGTCTCTTACATTCTCTCTTCTAGAGTTTGATAATGAATAAATTTACGTTATGAGTCTTGTAAGAGCCAGGTATAGTTCTATTATTTTGAAAGGACATTTTTGGTAATCAAGGCACCTGGTGGGGGCGGAGGAAGCAAAGTAATATTATCTGTTCACCTGTTCTGGTTTTGGGACTAAGAGAGGGGTTGAAAGGGGGAAGTCTTACTTTTTGCTGACCGCTGTTTCACGCTGTTTTTTACGCCTTTCTATGCGGTTTATAACTTTGGGAACAATTTTGTATGCCAGTAACACAATTATGGGATGTATTGGTGTGTGTTGTTTATTTTGTGTTGGTGCAAAATAAATGGTGAACATTAAGCGTGTCTGGCAAGTTATTCCCCTGCTCAGCCTCTCGGCGGACAAAAATCAAGTTACAAATAGCCGCCCACAAGTCTAACATTACTCTGATGGCAAGCTTTAATGACTAAATTGTCTGAATTCTATATAATCATACTACCAGTAGTTACAAGAACCAATGACAACTAAGCAGACAATTCAACTAGCCAGTCAGCCTACAAAAGTCCAGAAATCCAGAATGTCAATTGGTCTTCTGTTGCTAAGTATTCAGCCAAAACATGAAAGCAAATATCCATTTTTATTCTTACATGAACCATTATCAAGTAATTACAACAATTTTTCACAAAAAAATATTTTTACTTCATCCCATCTATACTTACTCTCTTCCAAATAAAAATCATGCTTTAAATAACTCCATATTGCAGGGCTTTTACCGTCTACTCCCTGGTCTGCATCTATCTGAGCATCAAACTGCCAGTGCTGAGTCCAGCAGCATGAATAAAACATGGTTCTGATCTCGAGAACACGTCTTCATTTTATTTTAGCTGCCTTCATTCTGGGTCCCTCACATCCAAGAATCTTCCTACAGTTTCACTTGAAGACTGGTTTATCTGACAGGACAGGGCTGATGCATTTCATGGTGTTTAAAATGGCCAATCACAAATATGTATGGAATTACTGCCTGTCTGTCTTTATCTTGCCTTCATGTACTGTTTTTGTTTGTCATGTTGACGTTAACTCTGTGAGAAGATTCAGTAGGAACGTCTCTCTACATAAACCATATTTTGTATTCCTTCTGCATATGTTTTACATTTGATTAATGCATGGATTACCACACCAAACCAATGTCCTGAAAACACAGGAGCGTTCCATTCATGTTCAATCAGCATGACCAGTAAGATTTACAACGTTTTACAACTGAATGGCTGCAAAAAAATATGTTTAATCTGGTTTTGTTAGTGTATTGGTCAGCGTGAATTCAAACAGTGATGGAAATAGAAATTCATACTAGACTTGCTAGGCAAATATACTACAACCCACTACACACTTTCATTTGCAAATGAGTGGGTAACATTCAAAACATGAACAAATGCCCTGTCTCTTACCTGGAACAGTGCACCAGAGGATTAACAGTACTTTAATGCTTTCACTGTACGTAAAGAGCCAAAATGTAGTGATCTCCTTGCTTAGTGCATTGACTGTGGTCATGATAACGTCCCATCATAAGGCATGAGGTAGGCTAGCCAGGCTGAACGACACATTTTTTACTTCTTAAGTCTGTTTAGACCCAAACAGAACAACCTAAACTGGGTACTCATACCTGAACAAAGACAGTGAAGAAGATAACGGTGATGATGGCAGTAAGGAACATCTCTCTCATGGGAAATTGTTCCTTTTTCAGCAGGAAGCCAAGGGAGAAGGCGATGGCACCTCGCATGCCACCGTAGGCCACAATGAACTGGTCCTTGGTCGTCAGTTTGACGATGCGGAACTTGTTGATCACACAGGTCAGACCAACCACACCTGGGAAGGACAATGTAATAAGAATGTAAGGGTTGAGGTTTGTCACTTTGTGTGTATGTTACAGACCTAGCTCAAATAGCCTTCTCTCTTGCCTTTTAAGATGCCAGTGCTTGCCAATAGTTTATAAAACTAACTTTCTGTCATATTTGCTGAAACTGACCCTATGTTTGAGTAGAACTACATGAAGCAGCTAATAAAAAATAAAAAGGCTTCTCTGGCACCACCTACAGCCTGTAGTGTGATTTGCAAAAATCCACTGCTCCCTGTTCAGATGCTCCAATCAATGGTTGCGGAAAATTGCCGTTTCAGCAATTTGAATTTAAAATCTTAAAAAAAAAAAAAATGTTTTAAAAACACTAAAGCATGCTTTGAATAGTAGTTAGCAGTACTAAAAAATATGTGATTTATAGTAAAAGACCTAAAAACCTGCCAAAACATTGCAATGACTGTTTAACTGGCCAAACACGAACAATTTGAACCACTTTCTCTTGCATCATGTGACACAAGTAAGATGTGCAGGATTGTTGATTGCAACAATTAATTCACAGGCCGCATATTTGTATTTGGGAAGTTTGCTCAAAGCATCATCCGCTCTTAAGGCTGAGAATGCCAAATAAGTTCGTATTTCACTACTGAAGACACTTTGTTTTTTTCTCTCACTTTGAGCCTCTCTCTCTCTCCAGCACTAATAACTCTAGTATGACAAATCATCAACAGAAGGACTTGTGACAGTCTGAAGTCAAGACTGACATCCTCACCAGAGCTTCCTTTCACACACTGACAGCTGTGTGATGAAACATGATGGCGACATTTACTCCTGTCAATTATTCCCAGTTCCCTTTTTTGAGTAAAAGGTCTTTTTACACACATAGACATCATTTTTGTGTTAATTACAACTCCCTTTAAAGTGCACTATAATCCATTTATCTCCTTTGAAAAAATAAATACTAGGCAACTTTATTTTTGTTGCACTTTTTGATTTGCATTCAAGCTCAATGGCAAATCCGTTAATCAAAAGCCCTTCAAGCTGAAGTCTGAAGTGACTGTTTCATGTAAAGATTCATGGATAAAAGCCAACAACATTATCAAAACGATCTTGTATGAATTAACCCCCCGCAAAAAATGACAATAAAACAAACTAACAACACTTCCTCTGTTGCAGGTTAACCGTTTCCCCTTCACACAGCATTGCTACACACCCCAGCATGGCACCATTGCATTGTTTTTGAAAAAGTTGTGAGATATGTGCAGTAGAGCTGACCTATGACCCGTGACACCAGACACAAAATGACAGTGACGGTGACAAACGTCCAGTTCCAGTGGTGAGGTCCGTCCACCGTGGCCACACCGAGAAAGATGAAGATTAGCGTCTCACTGACGCTGCTCCACATTTTCAGAAAGTACTTGATGGTGGTGTGAGACTTGTGGGATATGTTGGCCTCTACGTAGGGTCGCATCACTGCTCCACATGCTATTAACCTAGAAGGAGAAGAGGCAAACGTATGCTCAGAGAAGATATATAGTATATAGTATAATAGTATAATAAAATAAACGCTGTTAAACGTATGATTAACATGAAGCAAAGAAAAATGAATTCATAAATGTTAAAGTCGTCAGCAACAGTAGAGTTTTTCCACTAAAGGAATTCTGTAGCTACCCAGAGTTCCACACTGATTTTGGAAACATGACAACGTGACACCAACAACTTCCTCTCTGTCTGGTGACCACTTCTCTATTGTATTCTGGCTTCATGCAACGATTCTTTTTCCACCCTCATTTCTTTCCTCCTCCATGTCAATATTGGTTTGTTTTTAAGGCATTAGGGAAATGATAAAAGGAATTCAGACCAGTTAGCTGTTCCACTTCTTCTTTGTAAACACCTCGACACAAATCTAGTTTTTGATGGTGAGGTGCAGGAAGACAGCCAGAAGTGATTGTCCTTGAAGCTACACATCTTTTTGACCCTGATTCAGAGGGGAGACTCAGTATATCATCACCTCCTGTCTGCAACATCCATTACTCCCAGCGCCTTGAACAGAAAATGGATTGACACATACTGGAGGAGCTGATGAGAAATGGCACCTCAGAGAATGGTGGGATGCCAATATATCAATGCTTGGTTACGGTGACGTTGGATCAAATTAAATACACCAAGGCCACGATATACAGTTGAGTTACTGTCATAGGGCAATGACTGAAATTGATTTTTCCTGCAGTGGCAAGGTTCTATACAGACCATGACAACTCATTACTGAGGGAAGATCCAAAAAATAAAAACATACAATACAAGGATGTCCCTCAAACAGCTGGAGGACATCACACATACCAGAGAGCACACATGACACAAAAACATTACTACTGTATGGAATAGATAAAGTGGTGGCAAAGTGACGTCTGAGTCGTACAGATATAAAACTTTCAATATATTCAGTACATTCTGAAGTACATTTGTAATTCTCTTTAAGTCTATCTACATGACCACCCCCCAAACCAGGGCTGAACAATATTGGAAAATAATCGGAATTGCGATTTTTTAAGACCAATATTACGTTTGCGATTCAATATGCGATTTTTTAAAAGGTTTCTTATCTTCTGTATTATTCAATATACACAAGCAATAAATCATTCTATAGTATGACTAACACAACATTGGATACAGTCAGCATATAAACTGCTCTTTCATGTTGGCCAGGCCTATGTGTTAGGCTGAAATTAGATGAATTGATGCATGAATTGATATGAATAACATATCTTTATTTAGCGAGTGAATTGTTAAAACCTTCAATCACTATAGAATATTATAACTTCAAGCCTTGTAAACATGTAATATAATCATGACAACTTAAATAACTGAAAAATGGAACAACAAAGCACTGGTGTGAACATTAATATATGAAAAATAAATATGAATCTTACTGATCTCCAGTCAGTCTGACTATTTTGATAACTTAAAGCCCAATAGTAACGTGAACATGTAGATTTAACTTGTAAATACAATCTCAAAAAACACCAGAGGCCCAGTGTGAACATTAATTTAAATATAAAACAGAAATATGAATCTTACTGATTTCCAGTCAGCAACGGTATTGTAACAAATTACACAAACTAAAGTACACACTGACTATGGCTCTACGCCTTCGATTACGTCACATTTGAATGTGATTAATCGTTCAGCCCTGCCCCACACTTACGCCATGATGCCAGAAAGGTGGAACATCTCAGCTGAAAGGTAGGCCATGTAGCTGTACACAAAGACAAAAAGTGGCTCGATGACACGCGTGTGGGAGGTGAAGCGTGAGGTGAAGGCAGTCAGGATCCCATAGATAGCTCCCACTAGAATGCCACCCAGCGATACCACCAGGAAGGAGATGATCCCCAGGAAACCGTCCAGCACCGTCACTGTGCCAGCAGCCGAATACTCCTCAAACAGATGGTATAGCACCTAGGAGACAGATGGTGTTGATTAAGGCATATGGCAAAGAGAATGCTTACAACTAATTACAACTAGGGACAGGCATTCGATTACATTTTCTTAGTTGATCGTCGGGAGAATTAATGATCGACTATTGATTAATCATTAATATTTTTATATTAAAATTATTTATTTCACTTTTTATAAATTAAAAATGCAATGAAAATACAAAAATACAGCGTGTTTTTCCTCGATGAGATCTTAATTACAAGAAGAACAACTTGTGGCAGCTAAATTGGAGGTTAGGTTAAACTTGAAGATATATGTGCTGCGGTGCTCTGAAGCAGCAGAACCTGCTGCTGCGAGCCGGCCTTCTTAAACAGAGACCCTCGTTTGTTAACTGTAAATAATAAATAAAAAGAATCATGTTAAATAATAAGTCAACCAAAAACATAATAATACTTAGATCTGACAGGTTTTGTCAAAATGTAACTCAAAACTATCCAAGGCACGGACAAAGCCTAATCAAAAATAACCAGTAACTCACATACAACTTCTGCACCAGTCTACTGGTTTTTGTTGAGAAAAATAAGCAGGTTGACATGATCTGGGGTCAGACGTGACCGCTACCTGGTGACCGTCAGTCCAGCCGCCAAAAACACCCACCGGGATGCACAGGTACCTCCGCGCTAACTTGGCCAGCCCGGACCGGGAACCTTATTCCGTTCTTCGTAGTGAGTTTCTACCAGTCTGGTGATGGTACGTCGTGACGGAATGTGACATGCTGGTTCCAATATCCACCTCAATGAACTTACAGATCCCTTGGGTGATTTTCTCTGCTTGTTGTGCATCGCAGCTCCTCCGTACTAACGCTGAGTTGATGCTAGGTTGAGACTGAGAGCAGGATGCACCCCCACCGACATTAACCAGGGTCGGATGCACTTTGTTTAAGTGGTACATCATTTGAGTCGTGGCCGTGTTGTACTTATACACGACATCGCAGTGTTTGAAGTGAACTAAGTCGTTTTTTAAAATCAAAATGGTCCCATGCCACACTTCGCCGTGACCTCTTCACGATTACTTTTGAAATCAAAATGGTAACACCCAGGTAACTGAGTAATAGTATGGAGTCAAATATTGCCCCTGTGTGGTAAAATGTTTAATTGCTGCCACACAGTGAAATTAATTTCATTGCTTCAAGACTCACACTACGCAACGCAACCAGCATTAGTTTAATCAATGACAAATTAACGTGATCAATGAAATTCTTAATAATCAATTATCGATCGTCGACTAATCATGCCCATCCCTAATTACAACAAAAGTCTGTTGAGAAAGAATAATTAAAACTTTAATGTATTTCCTGCTCCATGTGGCTGTAGTGATTCTCTGATTCTGGACAATGTCCAAATCAGTTTTCACGTTTTTTCTTTCTTTTCCTTTTTAATAAGGAATAGTGATCCCACATTATTCATTTATGCATGCATGTGTTTAGGGCCGGGGTGCGTGTGTGTAGGACTAGGTGCGTTGCTGTCCTGGGTGCTGAAATCGATAGATGGGCAGATGGAAAAACCCGGCACCTGGCCTGAGCTATCATCTAACGTTACCAGCACCTAAACTGAAAGTTTGACCATGTGAGGGCTAGCAACTTGGCTGCAACTATCAGCATACAAGATGTTGAAAAAGTCAAGCGTCTGGACTAATTCTAAGGAAAATTGTCAGTAACTTTATACTGTAAATGGTGCTGTTTGTGACGAGGCCAGCTAACAGCTGGTGTGCTGTGAGTTGGGGAATATTGTGTAGTGACAAAGTAGTCAGTGGATCATTAGCCGTGTCGTGACAGATCAGGTCTAACTATAACATTATACTAATTATTGAATTCAATACACAACCTGATCTGATGAGAACACTCAGTAACTGAGTTTTAGCTGCTTTGAAAACTGCTGACCAAAAACATCTAAGTTTTAATATAAACGTAACATCATTCATGATATAGGAGCTTCTGAGGGCTACAACCAACGGTTTACATCTCAGCATATCATATTCTGACAGAGAACTGCCTCTAATCTACCAATCTATATTACTGGAGCGCCGATGAAACAAATGAATTCACCCAGCCACATAATTCCTGTTTTGGTCACTCACCACAGTGACGGCATCGTTGAGCAGTGACTCGCCAAACACCAGTATGTGCAACAGTTCATTGATGTGGATTTCCTCAAACACAGCTAGCACAGCAACAGGATCCACAGCTGAGATGATGGAGCCGAACAGCAGACAGGGCAGGAGCTCTAGCTGGTGGAGTATGGATGGATTGGCTGGCTGGATCTGACACACAGCATACAGCAGACCCCCGATGAAGAAGGCATTCCACAAGGTCCCCACAACAGCAAACATCAGGATCGTGCCCAGGTTCTCCATGAAGGGACGAATGGGCAGGAAGTAGCCAGCATCCAGAATAATGGGCGGCAGCAGGCAGAGGAAAAACAATTGGGAGTCCAGAACTGGGGGGACCTTTTCTCCGGCTAGTTTGATAAGCCCCCCCACCAGCAGACCCACCGTAATCAACAGGCAGCTTTCTGGCACAATACCGGGCAGACGAGGAATCATGTGGAACCCTGGGAAAATAGAGAGAGAAAAATATTAGAGGCAATGGCATGGAGGGAGACAAAGAACAAGAACGAGGGAGCGATAGGATCACACCAACCACAACGTCAAATCGGGCCAGGGACGTAAAGTGGGTTGGACCATTCATTACTTCCTACTCCTCTACTTTTGGCATCCTCGCTCGAACCACACCCATCTTTAAACTCTGCCTTCATTTTGATCCCAACTACACACCTGTAGAGTTTCATGACTGTATCCCGCACAGAGACAAAATCAGAGACTAGCTTGTAAGCAAAGGGGCTAAATAATGCTCCAAATCTAGGCTAAATGATGGCGATGGTAAAACTATCATGGCCATTTTCAAAGGGGTACCTCAAGATGTTTGAAGGTAAATGTTTTATGGGTTCCCACAAGTTTCCCCTTTATAGACATGCACACTTTCTGCTAATCCAATGCAGTTTGGACAATAACCATGCAGTTTTTCTCATGTTGTTTAATTGTATAAATGTGTGTGTGTGTGTATGTATGTATGTATGTGTGTGTGTGTGTGTGTGTGTGGGGGGGGGGGGGGGGGGGGGGGGGGGTGTTCACCTATTTTAAAATGGTGTATTTGAATATTTCTGGGAATATTTCTGGGGTCTGGAAAATTGCATGAATTGGGTATGACTGGAAAGCAGAGACTGTGCTTCAGATTGTGGGTTCAATGAAAGCAACTGTATTTACATCTAAATGAGTGAGACCATTTTCTGAAACTTGTGTCACTGTATAAAATGACCTGTTGAAACCTCTAGGATAATCACAGCTTCATGAGGTTTACAACCCTCAAACGAGAGAACATGTGACATTCAGAGGATGTATAGCTTTCCTAGATATATTTAACATAAGGGGGTTTCTCAGCAGTTTCCAGAACAAAAGTGCTCGCCATTCAGTAACAGAAAGAAATGCAATTCTTCCAGAAATCTCCAAATCACAGCATGGATTTTTCCCATGATCCTCAAGGTTTTGGTGTCTTAATGGGGTATTGGTGGTGTGGAGGAATTTTTGAGAATTGTTTATTGTTACGGTTGCCATCGGCACCCTCAGGGGTGTGTGTTTAATTCAGGTGTGTGTGTGTGTGTTAGAGTGTTTTGTGAGATGCAAAACAGGCTGTGCCATCCCATCCCATGGATTGGATAAAGAAGAGAAGTCCCGCCCAGTTCCTGGAGGAGGAAGCAGATTGGTGCGGCAAGCCATGTAGTGTAGTTACTCATGTGACACATAGCTAATACAATGGCTCTGTGAATTCTGGAAGGAAAACATTTAAATTACATGCAAAACATGCTCAACAAGTCAAGGCTGCCATGATCCCACATTCAGGAGATGAGACTTTAAAAAAGTGCTGCAAGTAAAATGAAAAGAGAATCTTTCAAATTCCATTTGTCTTCTCGTTGACATAATAATCCAATTTTGGAGGAGTTTTACACAATTGAAATAACCTTTTATCTATTTATCTGCTATTGCTTCAGGCTGCATGGCTCACATGTCACAGCACAAGCAGCTGTGCAGAGATTCCCGAGAGACTGTTCATGTAAATGGAGCAGGAGACTTACTGCCTGACAAACGACAAAAGCTACTTGACTCCAAGAGGCTGGCCCAACAAAGATAACTACCACAAATGCCATCACTCCTCAGCTGCTGTTAAGTTTCACATTAAACTATAAAGACAGACAACGCTACATATGTACACAGTGAGGTGACGGGACACCTGAACGCCACTAGCGGCGCCAGGATTTTGATTGTAGGTGGCCTCCAGAAAACTGGATGGGCCAGTTAAAATAAGCCAAAACTGCAGTTGTGCTAGGCTGCTGAACATCGTCTCCTCCTAGAACACATGCGCTATCATAAGTTACCTCTGCCTACAGCTGCCAATATTATGTTTCTCTCCAGAAAATATGAATACAGATAGCCAGACATAGGCGCCGATACCGTGGGCGCTCCGGAGCTCTAGCACCTCTGGAAAATACTGAGCATCCACGTGTGCCAGACTGCCAGCAGGCTACATTCATTTAAAAGTAAATAATGCAGTTGGTGCTAAGTCATAGTGTGATCGGTTATGTCGCTGTCAGTCCCCTGCTGATCGCGGTTACGTGTCAGTTAAACTTTTCATCTCCAATCCTATCTGTATCTGTGAGTGGCGCTGTCCTCAGTTGAAAGATAACTACTTTACGGCTTTATTATCGAGTTAATAGGCGTGTGTGTTTGTGTCGGCCGCTGTCCATTTCATAAGGTTCTGAAATGCAAACATTTGTTGACTACTTTTTTTTTTTCAAAGGGTGTGCGCCCGTGAGCACCCACAGAGGAAAACATAAATCGGCGCCTATGCAGCCAGACACTACGGTAACGTTAGCCTACTTGCCTTGCTGGTGTGAGGGGGGGCTACGGGAGGACTTTATGGGGAGAGGGCGGCCGCCGGCCAAGCAGGATGGTAACTGGTCACTTGTAACCGCGTTACATAAAATGACAGAGTTTCCTCCTCCTGCTCCTCGGAGCGCTTTTTGCTGAATGAAAACAGAAAAGCTTGCGCGCCAACGTCATTCATTTCATTGGATCACTTGCTGGTGACGATGCAGCATGTGGGAGGGCTTAAGAGTCCACACGTGGGGTAGAAGCCGCTGATTGGCTGAGAAGCTTTCACTCAAAGCTTTCCTCGAACTGCTAGAATGAAAATCACTCACTATAGGCCTGGGTCAAAATGGGCGGGCCTGGACCTAAAATGGGTGGGCCCAGGCCCACCCGGGCCCAATGGTAGCGCCGCGGGTGCTGCAGGCTGTGCAGAAATAGTTAAAGCTATAGTGCGTACTCTCCCATGAGGAATTCTAAGTAATGAAAACAACACTGTTGGCACATCCACATGATACAAGCCTTACGTGATCGTGCACGCGCCCCCACCCCTCCTCCACACAGTTGCTAGTAGCCGAGGAGGACACGGAGGATTAAAAAAACATGATGGACTCTTCAGAAGAGGTAACTATCTTCACTCGAGCTTCTGTGTAGGAAAGTCACCGAACGACACAATCTTCTGAACATAGCCATACTGAAAAATACACAGAGAGTTGTGTGGAGCTGATGGTCTTAATTAGCTTTGTAGCAACTCATTTGGCAACGGCTTGAATGTAACGGACGTTCATTAAAATCAAAAAGTTACGCACTAAAGCTTTAACAAAAGATGAAGTCTTCAAAGAGACTGCTGCATGCTTCCCATAGTGAGAAGTCTTTCCCTGGCTATATTTACTGCACACTATAGCAGCACACGCCACACGGACATGCCATTTTCCAGCTGAACACATCCTGCATTAACACTAACACACAAACAGAAATATGAACTAAATAATGCTACCTGCTCACATGCAGGCTATCTTATAGGGGTAGAGAATGACTGACTGTATGAATCACAATCTAAAAAGGATTCCATTCCCTTGTGAATGACACTAGAAGACCTGTACTTTGCTGTATGCCTGCGTGTTGGTATAGAGCTCAACAGTCCCGCCCACAGCGGGTTCCGGAAGTAAAAATCCAATGCAATTTCTCCATTGACAATTTCAGTATAAGCCATGAAATCGTAACCATCGATGTTAGACTTAAAACCAGCTACGGCATGACTAAGCGATTGTATATGCTCATATAGATGACAAAAGTTTGTGGGGCACTAACGTTGTTTTGAGATAAATGTCTTTTATTCGCGATGCCTTGGATAAGTACTTCATTACCCACAATCCTGAACAATCCCACAATCCCACAGTGATGCCTCTGATTGGTGAAAGTCATGCTGGTAAGAAGGGGGAGGAGGGGGAGCTGCCTGCACGATCCGTCTTGCACATGCGCAAGATGATTTTCCGAGGATTTACAAGACAGCACGAACACGACCTGTTCCACACTTCGGCCGGCAAGCTAACGGTAGTTTAGCTAATAGCTAATTAGGATAGCTGCTAGCTAACAGCTTGATTCAGTCTAAAATAACGTTAACTCAAACAAAATACTGGGAAAGCAGGCTGCAGATGATGTAAGAGCTGTTATATATTTTAACGGTTCTTTTCAGGTTTTATTTTGAGGGTCTTTTAAAGTTATTACATGCTGTCTAAGCTAGCGGTTAGCCGAATTAGCTGTTAGCTAAACTAAAGCTAGCTTCCTTTATTCAGTGGTGCGCGGTGGTTTGTGGGATTGTAGTTCCTTTGCTCGATATTGAAAATATGTACACAGTCTTGTACCTTTGACTTTTTGGGGATTCTCTGTTCGTTTTTTCACTCGAAATGACACGTATGCTTATGAGTCACGTCGTAGCTGGTTAGCTTAAGGCATGGTCTAAAACTCTTACTATACGGATTCTTCCAGACGTCAATGGGAAAAATGAATGGGAAATTTACTTCCGGAACCCAAGGTCTCTTGGAGTGTGGGCGGGACTGTTGAGCTCTATTATAGACAGAAACAGGGGGATTGACGTGTTGAGTCATGTCGACAAGTTGTTCTTCACACCCACCCTAAGCAATAAGGCTGGGCAATTTTATCGATTCTGCGATATAAATCAATATTTTTTTTTCCAAGAAAGTATCGATTTTTAAGCCGCGAGTATCGATACATAAGTCCCATTCAAATCCCCCGTGTTTGCTGGTGTTTACCGCCGTTTGCGTTGCAGGAAGAGCGATTTGGTCAGCCAGCCGCTAGTGTCGCTGTAGGGCGAGCAAGTTACCCGTACTACCTCTTCCTGTCACAGCATGACAGCAAATTCTTACTCTTACATTTGCGAAAATGTGGTATTTTACTAAACTCTTCAAATGACCAAAGTCTGCAAAGGGAGCCATTTACAAAAAAACTTTAATAAAAAGATGGGCAGTGTAGTCCTTGAGGAAAGAGAAAAGAAAAGATATTATGATTGGATGGACTAAATGTATTACTGCTGGAGCCTCAAGCAGGGACACACTCAGCACTGGATCCAAGAATGGCACTCTAAATGATCCATTATCATTCATGAATGACCAGGAGCGACAAGTGAAGACTGCACATGCTGTACAAACAGGAAGAGAATGAGACAAAAAGCCATTTCAGCATCAATACTGACCTTTCTCAATGTAAAAACTCTCAACACATCTAGGACTGGACTAAAGGCTCAGTGGAGCATGCCTGAGATGTCCAACCTAGACTATGTGGTGACCGTTAACACATTCTTAAATTTCTCTATGACGCCGATTAAGAGCTTCAGTGCTCATCAAGAGAAGAGCCATACCACAGAAAAAAAGATAAGTGAAAATGAGGGCAGTGAACTTCAAAGAACGACTCATGGCACACAACTGCATTGCTGTCAAGACATATGTATAAAAGAGATATGCAGTAATTGTACTCAATAGAAGAAAAGAAAACGGTACATAACATGTGTAACGATTTTTATGCCAGATTTGGCGCTTATGCAGCAAGGTTATTGAAAAGTCAGCCAAGGGTTAGAGATCTATCACTTCTGAATGTGTACCCAGTATCAGCACAGCCTGGTACCTGCTAAACACGATTCCCAAAGCCAGGAACCTGTTGCCAGGTGACTATTTGTACACTGCTGGCAACCAACCCTACTGGACCAGGCAAGGACAAAAGAGAGAAACTATTTAAACAGTTGCCTTGTTAAAGAAGGTGATTGATGACACATTCTTTTGATTCTTTACTTGGAAATCAAGATGTTAAACTGACCGACCAGCTTTCCATGATGTTAACAGGAAGGTCAAGAAACACATTTCGTTCAGAGCGGTGTAGGCCTTGTTCCTGACAACAGTGCTCTGTGAAAAAATGAGCTTTTGTGAGTCATTGTTTGATTGTTTAATGCAGACCATTGTGTTCCCCAAGTTGCTTGTGCAAGACCAGTGTTGGTTTAAATAATTAATAATGGCCTACTGATGGTATATTTTAGTATGATCTCTGATGCCATATGTGCACAATGATACTACTGGCTCACGTGGGTGACTCCTCACATGGTTGTTCTAAGGATAGAAATGTTTGATCATTACCATAATTCACAAGCAAATCATCCACTTTAAGTACTGAATGAAGTATAACTTAGTGACTGTATTAAATGTCTGATACAACCAATACCGTACGTACAATAGTCCCTTTAGTGATCATGCCGATGTTTAAAATGGAAAGAAGGCAACCACATAGAATGATTTGGCTGTAGACGGAAACAAAAGGACAAGTTAACATTAGTACAAACACTGTAGATCAGGGGTGTCAAACTCAATTTCACTACGGGCCTCACTGGAAAATAAAAATCACATTAAGTGCCAACGTGAAGTTTATTGACATGCTTTTATTTAGTCTAATATTTTTGACTGTATTATTGCACGTCTCATATAGCTTTCTCACTTACAGCTTGGTCAACATAAAGCCCCAAAAAGTCAGCAAAAAAGTTCCCTTGCCATCTTAGAGTTTAGCAAATCATGAAAAACAAAGATTACATTTTTTCACAGCCTGAATATAAAAAAACTCCAAATTCGTGTGTCGTGTAACAATAGTTACAAAACAATTTCTCGTCTTTTTGGTTTGGCGCACAACTAGGCAGGCCAAAATTTATTGAGAACCTAAATTGATACGCGGGCCAGATCAAAACTTGCAAAGGGCCGCATTTGGCCCCCGGGCCTTGAGTTTGACACGTGTGCTGTAGATAATACCAGTAGATACACCTTTGAGGTTATGTCACTGACAAGAAATGGTTTTGTTTTGTGGAGACGACTACAATATTATAGATTTTCGAATTGCAACCACTAATCGCTAGAATGTCCTTCACCTATGACACCTTAAATGATGATTCCTTCTACCAGCCTGTGACACATGCTCAGAATGGAGAACTATCAAACTAATCAATATGTATTATTGCTTAAGGCTATTTACTTAAATATCTTGGATATTGACAATATATCGAGATATCACATTAAATGAGGCAAAGACAACTAGTAGTGCTGGGCGGTATACCGGTTCATAGCAGAAGTTTTATATACTGTCTATGTGCAGAAGTAGTAGAAAATGACAGACAAACTTGTGCCAAAAAAAGGAGCCGCCGGGTTTGTTTGGAGCTTTTTTGGTTTCCAAAACTCCGACGTTGACCAAACAACCGTTTTATGCAAGTGCTGTCGGGCTAAAATAGTTGCGAAAGGCGGCAACACGAGCAATTTGCTCCACCACCTCAGCTGCAAACACGTCTTGGAATATCAAGAATGTATGAAATTAAAGTCAGCAGGCTCAGCGCCCTCCACATCAGCAGGTAACACGGGGAAAGCAAAAGAAAAGTCGAGCCAAATGTCACTTAAAGATGCGTTTGCTAGAGGGACTTGCTATGACAGAAAAAGCAAACGGTGAATCGAGATTACAAACTCCATCACCAACCACCTAGCTAAAGACATGGTCCCGCTTAATACAGTGGTGAGTAATGAGTCAATTAAGTCAATTTACTGCAGTAATTCCTCTCTCAACGAGTAGAAAATGCATTGAACATCTGAATATGCATGAAAAAAAAACCCGTCAAAAACCGGAAAACCGGCATAATTTTGAAAAAAAAACGTGATATGAATTTTTGGTCATACCGCCCAGCACTAACAACTAGGGTATTTCTAAGATTAGGGGCATGTAAATGGTTTTTTTTTAATGAAAACTTGAAAACTTAAAAGGTATAGTGGAGGATTTTCTTTTTCCGGGTGGATCATCAAGACTATTGGTCCTCCTAGTTGTCAATCATTCTGGGATATGTTTACGTAAGGCCATACGTGCCGTGACAGGTCAGCGAGCAGATGGCCACGGCGTCCGACCATAGACAGTATATAAAAGCCTCCGACCGCTGTCTCCTCGCTCTCGGCGATAGCTTGTTTGTTGGCCTGTAGCATGCTAAAGTTAGCTATAGACATGCTTGTCGTAAATAGATTTCCACTTACCGGTGGCGAGTCTGACATAGTGGAAAAAGTGCAAATCTTCTTTTGGAAAGTCGGCTTGTAGAGCCATGCCGACAGCAACTTGTAAACAGAGCGTGCACGAGGAGAACTAGGCTCGTGCATGCTCTCTCGTGCACATGTTTAATAGGCGTTCCCTCTCGGGAGCATTTTTTCAAAAAGTGGAGGGCGGTTATTTTCTAAAATTCGGGGAAATCCTCCATTATACCTTTAACTGCGTTAAGCCATAACCTAAATAACACATTAAAAGATAAGATTTGTAAAGCCTGTGATATATTTACTCAAGCTTTGCCATGAGGGTGGTTTCTAATGATATACCTGACATCTTTCCCACACAGGCATCATCGATAAGGATAATATTATGACCCATATCTCCTAAAGGTTTTGCCAAATCCTGTAACTTCGGACTCCACAACAACAAATATATTAGTTAAACAAACATTAATCAATTAAAACGTTAAACTCAAGAATGATTATACAGGTGGCCTATGGGTCAACCCAGTGATACAGATAATGTCTCCTAAAAAGGTTATCATCAATTGTTTACTGTAGATTAAGCAATCCTTAAGGAATGGGCAGGTCCCTTCGTGAACCGTTTACTCTGCAAACAAACGATCTAAACCAGGGGTATCCAACCAGTTCAGCATAAAGAGCCACAAATAAAACGCACCATAGCAAAAAAGCCACACAACACATGCACGTCCATGCTACAACAGCAACCGTCTTTGTTATGCTGCATTATTTTCTATTTTAAAATAATTGGCAAATATATTGGCAGATGCATTCAAATGCGGTTTTTTACTTATCTGAAATGTTTCAAAAAGTTTAAAAAAAAAATCATAAATCAAAAATAACACAGCCCCCAGCCACACAGTAAGAGCCTCAAAGGAGCAGGTAAAGAGCCACATACGGCTCAAGAGCCACAGGTTCGCCACCTCTGATCTAAACAATTGCAGGCAGCATTCCTGAAACAGTGCTAATTCATAGACATATTGGATCTTAGAAAATTAAACCACTGTAAAGTTTACAAATTCAACAACACACTCTAGATTTAAGATTACTGTCTTGTCTGGTAAATACAAGGTTAAAAAATGACGTATAGCTTTGAAGGTCCTCAGATGTAAGAGTCATAAATAACCAATGGAATGGGCAAACTAATTCAACAACTCTTAAAAACAAAACCTGACTTTTATCACTATTTCTGGGTAAAACCAGGTTACAGCAATGTTTGACTGTGATGGATGATCTATGCCTGCTGAAGTTACAATAAAGGGTTGCCATTGAATATGTTCTATATCTTACTATAAAACAATGACAAAGGCCAATGTTCTCAGTAAAGAGAAAAATCTGCACTTATATACCCACTCTGGAGTGATTTACTCACAAACTTGTACACATGCTGTCCCTGTTACCACTTCCTGCTGTCTAAATAAACAACAAAAACACAAAACAACAACAACATTCTTGACAACTGCAGTAATAAAACTGCAGCACTGCTGAGAACATGACTATGAAATCACTGAAAGTATAGCATTGTCTGGCTATTATTGAATTGTTTTATGAATGTCAATCATTATCTGCAACACACTCCATAAGGTAAGGTTCTAGCCACAAAACATGTTTTCATATTTCTCATTCATGTTGAAAAGATCCATATCAATTTCAACGAGTGCCAAGTAACACACACCTTCTCTTCATATCGATAGACCAGTTGTGAATTATAAATAGAAGGTGAGACTAACTGAACTTGAACATGTTACCGGGAGTATCGCTGGAAGGAGGGGAACACTGGAACCAGGCAGGTTCACAGCCACCAGTAATTACAGAAAGGTGTGTCCCACTGCCCACTCATGTATTACTACTGAATATTATCAGATCTGATCAAACCAAAGCGTCAATGTGAAAGTCGGAGCCTGAATGTGATGAGGCTATAAACTATTATAGGCATTACAACCTACTAAAATATGAACAACTCATTCTTGTTTATAACTGCAGGTGAAGTCTTGTGTTGAGTTTCCTGTTAAATATTAGATTCACAAAATAAAAGTGGAACAAGGTCATTTAAATAATAGCTTCTTAGCATTCATTTATACTGATTATAACTAAACAGATCCTCTCAAACATATTCTTACTCTTAACAACTACGTTTTCAGAGCCAATTATAGCTTTTAGGTTATAGGTTGATAAAGAACGGATATTTATTCACGACCCTGGTCTGTGGCCTAATTACAGGAGCCATAACAGAGGATGTTTCATAAAACTAAGGATCTTGCCACTTACTTTAACATTGTTAGAGCATATTCTCAGTGAAATTATATCCCCTGGGTTTTAATTTATATAAATAGTTTTTGCACTGGGTATAATTAATTCAAGAAAAGCAAAAAAAAAGTAAGGGAGGAAGGCACCATGCCCACTGACAGGGTTGCTTAAGAGGTAAATGGATCGTGGGTGTGCTTTTAGGCTTATAAGATATAAGTTCCGTGAACGTGAATCAGACGCTGTGCCAAGGCAGAGCAGTGTAGCAGCCACATTGAATTAGTCACAGCTCATTCAGCCATCCTGGGATAATCAGAGGCTTAAGGTCACCAATGTCTGCTGCTGTCAGTGCACACACTCATCCTGTCTCATTTCTTTTCTGCCTCCCTTTTGCTTCCTGCACTTCCATCATGCATTTCTCTCTCTCTCTCTCTCTCTCTCTCTCTCTCTCATTTTCATTCCATGCCCTTGAGCTGCGTCTTAACAAAGAGCCACCCAAGCCAGGTGGTCCCTCGCTGCCTGTCCTCTCTGCAGAGACACTGGGCTTCTCGCCCAGGCAGTGAGGCAGGCAGTATCCTCCCTGGCTACAGGGTTCTGCTCAGTCAAGCCCCTGATGTTGCAGGCAACTAACAAGCTGCTGGCTCTTGGAAAATGATAGCAGGGGACAATGCAGTGTTTTGTGAAAAGCACAACCTGAGGAGGCATTGATGATAGAGGGAGAAACAGGACAGTATATAGAAGGAAAGAAAAGAGAGCAGCATGAGTGGAGAAAGGAACAGGAATAAAGGGTGAGGGCACAGAAGACATGAAGCAACTGTGGAAAGTGAGGATTTCAGTGTGTGTCACAGTTGGGATTGGGAACAATCATAAAGTAGCTCAACTCAGATGTTCGCTTTGAGACATCATTCATGACAATGTCACAAGGCTTTGGCTCACAACAGCGTAGTAGCAGGAGGTTGTCCTGTGTTGAAAACTTGCCAAATAGTTGCTGCACAACATCCTACTTAGTCATCACTGTATCAAGGAGTACGGACAGAACTAGCAAAAGACCCTCTCCACATGAGGCTGACAGATCTGATGAGTAATCTGCATGACCAGCAATATAGATTTTCCCTCTGAGTCACCATCTCAATTGAGCTATTCTGGCCCAATTTGTTAAGTCAGCACATGAGAAAAATCTTTACTTGGTATGCAGACTACAGATGTGGATGTGGACTGGTGGACAGAGATTATCCGGCAAAAGTAAACTGATGGCTTTAATGTTTTTGTCAATTATTGTGAACCCATCAATAGCTAGGCTATATGTGCATGTGTTGTAACAAGCTTGTAACCTGAACCAAATATGTACATGTCAGTTGATTATGCTATATCTGCTGGAGTTATGTGAATCCATTCCACTTTTCATCATGTCATTTTGATTCAAATAGCAGTCTGGTAAAAACAGACTATACATTTATGTTTCAATATGCTGCTAACTGCATCTGAACTGCTACACGTGCCAAGTAACCTGCAATGACTACACCTGTAGCCAACAACCTAACCCTTAGCTAGCATTTCCTGTAAAGGCTGAACTCAAATGCCGGCTACAGGCTAAACATGCGTGAAGTTCACATGATACTCACCCAATTTCATTACCGAGGCCAGCAGCACCCATAGTGAGATTTCAAAGGGAGTCTGTATGCGAATGTAGTCGAGGTCGAGCACAGGGAACGCCTTTTTAGTGTGGTTTTTTTCGCCCTCCACTTTGTGGTTGTCCACATTTTTCTGGTGGCTGATATCCGGAGAGCTGGCAGCTCCGAGAGGAAGCACGGAGCCCTCCAATAGCACCAAAACCATCAGCAGGAGCAGTCCCCGCTCTGGTAAACTCTTACCGATGCCAGTCGGGCTGTGTGAACCTGTCCTCGAAAGCATGTTGTTAAACAACAACAAAAAAGGCAATGTAATTCAAAAATAAATGAGTTGGTAAAAGTCCGCTTGAAAACCAAGCAAGTTCAAGGAAGTTCGTTACTCTTCAACCGTCGAGCATTCTAGCTAAATTACTTTAATAGTCGGGTCAACTATCTTAAACCGAACCAAGCATTAATTCTGCCAGTTACGGTTAGCTAGCTTGACTTCAGAGTTGTTGCTTGTGGCCAGGTAAACAGCCGCACCGCCACAGGCCGTTTGAAGAAAGCAGGAAACGCCAAGATGCTGGAAAGAGTTTCTTCTTACAACAGATGAGACAGGTATGCTGTAAAGAGCAAACCTAGCCTAGTCTGAGTTATCTCTTTTTACAGCGGTGTTTAACAAGTTTCTGTGTCAGTGGCTATCAATGTGAATGTCCTCCTTGGTGAAAGATGTCTTTGTTGATGCTGGAGGCGAGCGAGACACATCGGCATCCCCTTCCACGGCTCTTATTCAATCCGAATGCCCAAGGAACACATCCGTGGGGCGGCGGTGCTGAGATACTGACCTTGAAGAGAAGCCACACTGCTGCCACACTGCATTTTTTCCGCGCACTATGTAGTTCAACTTTTTGATATTAATGTCCGTGTATGCGTCATTTCCATCCTGTTCGCAGAAGGACAAGACCTTGGTTGGGGGCTCAGCCCAGAGGGAGGATAGGGGGAAGACTTGGGGCGTGCTGCTCTCTGCACCGGCTTCAGAGGCTCTTCCCGGACTGTCAAACCAAGTGGCAACTGCTCCTGTCTGCGATGGTGTTTCGCTTCACACAACCTTCAAAACGCACACCCTTTCGCGGAGGTTTGGGGAAGGGGAGGGGGAGGAGTAGCGTGGGAGGGGAGGGGAGGGCAGGGGAGGGGGATGTCCGACTATAGTGACACCTATAGGAATGGAGGTTTAGGTGTCTCGTGCTATAATAGGCTATATCAATGGTCTCATGGGTAAGAAAAATCTCCATAACTACTGAGACAAATCCCTCCCTTAGACGTCTGTTCATGAATGGGACATGCTTTGTCAGTGTAATCTGAGTAGGCCTAGTTTTAAAAGCAGTAATCTGAAACTGCTCTAATCTTATAGAAATGTTGCTATCTATTTTATACAGGGAGGTCAAAGGTCAGGGTCAATTACAGCCCAGAAAGCATAGTATTTCTTTCTCGAGAAAATACAACCAGAATTCTGTAGATGCTCGCTGTCATCAAAGCTTTAACATCTTAAATCACTACACCACCCTGCTTACTTCTATTGGTGTGACTGCTCTGCTGAAAACGTTTAGGCCTACTTGTTGGTTGACTGTATGCAGCCAGTTACATAGGTGTCATTATAATTGACAATTATCCAGCCCTCAGTTAGCCAGATCAGGTGAATATATATAACCATGGAAGTGAGCCTTTGTCTGAGAAATTCTTTTGAGAAATTATGCCTGAGGACACCAAATCGCTCCATGATCTAAATACTTATTAGGCATGATGTAACCTAGAATAAGCAGTGATATTCACAATGGCTTGCCAGGAAGTTGGGGTGCATACATTTACAGAAATGTACTTTAATTGGAATGGAAAACTGGCCTTAAATATCCTATAAGGACATTGTGTTTGCCTGAGAGGTCAGGGGTTGTTTTCAGCTACCAACCAGGCCCCGAGAGCAGGTTCAATATATTGCTCCAAGACAATTAAGTAGAGCACAGGCATGATATATTGAACCAAGATGCTTATGTTCAAAGATATTCATACTTATCAGTATCTGGTGTGTAGGCCTAGCCATGGGAGTGGCCTTTGAAAACTACTTAGATTAGATTAGATTAGTAGGCTTAATTTCCAAGCACACCTCCCAGATTTAGTCACACATAAGTCCTCATATAACAAAAGAATTGACTTAAAGTTTTTTTTCCGATTGGTTAAGCAATATTTTGAAAGCAGGGACTGGTGTTTCCAAACATGCCACACAATTAGCACAACCACACACCCAATTAGCAGAACACCTCGGACCCTTTGCAAAATGAAACACTCTTGTAAAAACTATACACTAATTTATAAAAAACATATTTTGTTACCATATGAAACACACGTTTCATATAATCAGTTTATATATCCAGTTTGAACCAGTTTCACACTGCTGTTGCTAACCTAAAACACTTTTAGCAATTCTACTTCTCAGTGATTAGAGTACTGTAAATGAAGTACACAGAGAAAGTGCAAATATACAATAAGTTCACCAAACGCTACACAAGACCAATGCTGCAGACTGAGGAAAATATTATTTATTTCTCTCCATATACCCAAATCAGTCAACATGTCAACATGGAAAATCACGACAAAAAATGTCCCAGTTTTCATACAGCTACTACAGTAATGTGCATAACACTGTTAGCTCAGCAAACAACAGATAAACATACAATATTGTATCCAGTACAGAAAAACAGAAAAAAAGAAAAAGAAAAAAAAAGATCTGAAAAAGTACAGAAAATACTAGACATTATCTCTTCGCCTAGCTGGATCTGGCCAGAGAATGTCATCAACATCACAGGCGATATATCCTCATTGGCAAGACAAGATGGGAAGAACCGTCTTTACTGTAATGTTGAATCCATTACAGTAAAGACGAATCCTTGCACAGCTGCAAGTCAACCTGTTCACAGGCATCCTCCATGGCCTGAATGAGGGGTACCTCTTCCTCTAACTCCTTCTGCTCCTCTGTGGATTCCGTCTTTCACCCTCCCTCTTCTGACTCCTTTCATTTTGGTTGAAGGCAGGTGATCTTTGTCACTGCCCGATGTGAGTTGAGTGCAGATGTGAGTTGCGCATGCTCAGATTTAAACGGTTTACGGCATAACATGTCATACTGAAATTTACAAACAATAACAGAAGATGGAAATCATTTCAAAAACATTTTAGCTATCTATGATTGTTTGATTGCTAACGTTAGCTCAAAACGCTTTAAAAAAAAAAAGCTTGTTGCAAAGTGACGCATGCGCAACTCACATCTGCACTCGACTCACATCGGGCAGTGACAAACTTACCTGCTGCATTTTTATACTGCTTAAAACCTGAATGGTGTGTCTACAATTAAGCAATCATGTGTTGATGCACCTGATGGCTGTGTTTCACAGATTGGCTCATATGTGTGGTCATTCGAAAGTCAGTGCTTTGAAATTGCAAGGAAGTGACATCATGATATACTTCTGTGGCTAATGAATACAATTGTTTTTAGTGTTTTGCAAATCACTGTGTGTATTTTTTTGCAAAAAGTGTGAAGCTGACATTGTGTTTATAGTGGTGCACATCTGATAATTGTGTAATACTTTTGATTTCAGTGTGTGAGCAATCGTCAAAAACTGTAAATCGGGCCTGCTGTTTTACAAGGGTTGCTTGTGTTGAAGTGGCACTACAGACTACAGCTCCCTGAATGCTGTATGTATAGCTGCCCACTGCTTCTAATACTTAGGATGGGTTAAATGCAGTAATAGAATTTCACTACATTGTACTGTGTATGTGACGATTAAGAATAAAGTTTGATCCTAGTTTTTGTTTGATCCTAGTTTATCAAACCATTAACTTTCACCCAGAGCCAGCACAAGGGCAGCCCAAAGTACATGTATAAAGAAGAACTGCAATAGTTATTCTATTAAGCGATTTCTCAATTTAAAGAAAATTAAAAAGCAAAAATGCCAAACGTTTGCTGGTTTCAGCTTCACAAATGTAAAGATTTGCTGCTTTTGAAAATAAATGGAATACCGTTGTTTTTTAAACTGACTGTGATGAGCATTTTAACGTTTTAACGTTTTTTATTTGGACATTTTATAGACTAAACAATACTATAATTGATAATGAAAATAATTGTTAGTTGCATCTCTAGTATAAAGATCAGCTTTTGCACGTTTTTCCTTAACCCCATTTATAATCCAAACAACCGGAACACAGTAATAACTGTTGAGAAGTGTTTCCACATATGTATTCTAAACTGCCCAGAGTCCCCAAACAATTAGGCATGGAAGACCAGAAATGAAGAGACACATGGGTTGATTATAGTTTTGTGCTTGGATTGCTGCTTTTTGGACTTTTAGAGGAGAGATTGGCCAGTGAAAACAATACTAAAGACGCGAATTGTTCTGAGGCAAAACTGCTAAACAAAATGGATTAGATCATGTCTAGTCTCTCAGAATGATCCGGGGTGCAGCATTAATAAGGTATGGTCAGTGTTGATAACAGTGTTCTGCGCAACACACATTCATTTAAACACAGACACAGTCAGAGTTCAGGCGACAAACTGTCTATGTCGTTAGTCATTTCTGTCTATGTCTTTATCACTTTAAATGACTGTAAGGTGTTTCATGTTTTATGGCCTCCTATTGCTGTTGGGCCATATAGTTACCGGCACACTACTATACTGCATGGTGATCAGGGGAAACACAGAATACCCCTTCATTGTGTATACCCAACAGATTCTCACTTGCATCGCGAAAAATACGGATGCTTGGTCAGGTGCCTTTGGCGTTGTTATTGACGCTAAAAGTCTCCTTTAGCATCATATGTAAACGCGCTTTATCTAAACACGTTTGGTTGGGACTATTGGCGTCACTTTTGATACAGTTAGGTAAAGGAAAAGGTTGTGGGTGGGCTTACGTTTCCATGACACACGGGAAGAACGGGACGGTTGGGTTTAGGAAAAGAAGAACGGGACGGTTGGGTTTAGGAAAAGAAGAACAGGACGGTTGGGTTTAGGAAAAGAAGAACAGGACGGTTGGGTTTAGGAAAAGAAGAACAGGACGGTTGGGTTTAGGAAAAGAAGAACAGGACGGTTGGGTTTAGGAAAAGAAGAACGGGACGGTTGGGTTTAGGAAAAGAAGAACAGGACGGTTGGGTTTACGAAACCTGACACGTGGGACACAATCCCCGGTCTCCTGGGTGAAAGTCCTGTGTTGTTTGACCCATCCATAACCCCACCCCAATCAACCTCCCTATGCAGATTTTTGGCCTTTCATACTACTCGCTACCGTAGTCACTCTTAGTACTACGTCATCTTCAAACCCCGTGTAGCTGCTGCTCTCCCTGGTGCGTTCTACAAACATGGAGAAGGGAGCTTTTTGCTTTTTTTATTGTGACAAAGTAAATTTGTCTTGGACACAAATGGGATCTTTATAGTATATTGTCTTTGCCATTAGTATACAATACTATATACAGCAGTCAAACTTTAGAGACTGCAGAATGCTACTGCAAGAGAAAGCAAAATGTCTCTTTAATGATTTAATATTTATTCCTGATTTGTTTGTGTTTTAGCCCTGTCTTACAACAATTTCCAATATTCACAGAAGACATTTTGACATGTCACAGTAGGAAGAACACAGGTGTAAATAATAACAATTAGTTAAAGGCAGCATTTCATTTAGCTGCTTCAGTTACAGGGTCCTGCTAAGCATGCTGGCTCACTATCACATCGCCATGGTTCACGAAAACATGAATAGAACAGAACCATTGTTAATGGTATAAGTTGTAGTAACACCTGTGTGTTTCCTACTAAATGTTCCATTCTATTCAGCTGTGAGTAGTACATCCATTTCCCTTGTGCACGGCCTTGTTGTACAATCAAAAAAATATAAACACACTCAAAACCGGCTTATAATTAGGATGTTGTATGAAACTGTCGCACCCGTGATAACGAGAAGCTTTAAAAATGGTACTGTCTTGTTTGACATGCAGGAAATTGCCACAGGTCAGACGGGGCCACGGGGCCTCTGCGTCGAGGAATAAACCTCTATACATGGGCGCACGCTCTACCAACTGACCGACCCGGGCACCCTAGTCTTTGAACTTTTGTTGCCATTTCTGTGTACTCAGCAAATGACAATTGATATTTTAACACTTTTGTTTAGTCAGGCTAGGTTAGCCATTTTGCTGATGGACAGAAATAAGCTGAGCTGAGCCTACTGAACTGGTAGATGGTAATAGTTCATGAGCTCATATCTTAAATGTATTACCAATGCCTTTATGTCTGCAGGATCCGCAGCAGTTTGTTCTAGTTAGTTATTCTGATGTTGCTACTGATATTGTCCCTGTTTCTCTTGTCTGTTTATTATGGTATTGTGTGTGTTTTGGCACGCTTGTCTATTGTGTTGGTGTTTCTTACTCGTAGATATAGATAATAGTCTCATAATAAATAAAGGCCAAAAGTCTCTCATAATAAATAACAGTCAAAGGTCTCTTCCTTTCTCTCTCATAAGGATGCAGAACAACTACTTCAGAGTTTCCTCTTTAATTTCAGAAAGTCTGTTTATGAGTAGGGTTACTGATGTACTTTTCACACATCTTTTTGCACAATAATTTGCAACAGAACATTAATTTACAAACCAATTTGTAAATTAACCTCCATACAGAAACAGGTGGTAACCTCAGTAAAGTTGGAACACATAAATAATAACCGCATAACCTACACACCCTCCTTCAGCTCTGTTGTGGTAAGGTTTTGATGCCAAGAGCTTTGCTGTAAGAACCCAGATTTCTAACGCATGATTCCAAATGGCATCAAAACCTTAGAGAAAATAATAGGAGGCACGGTGCTGTGGTTAGCGGATATGAGAAATTACTCAGGAGGACAGAGTTAAACACATGCCTGGCATATCATGCTGAGACTACTTATGGCAAAATAGAATATGTGCTTCAAAGCCACATGAACCAGATGCCCTGGGTTCAATGCTGTAGTCAAGGCCAATCAGCACCCTACTGCTGAAGCCAGAAATTCAGATTTGATCACAAATAAATTGTACTCTACTAAAAAAGGAAGAAAAAGGAGCTGCATGTTAAAAGCTTTATATCCATCCAACATCAGGCAAAAACAGTTTTATTGAACCCAAGCCTGCAGGCTAAAGCATATTTGCCTTTGCTTTTGCAAGACTTTCTTTCATATTCCTGAAGCTAAAGAAAGTCCAGTCTCAGTGATAGAAGTCTGAACTGTGCAATTACACAATTTCAGATCGTAAAAGTCTACGAGCTCACCCTGACCCCAACACTTTGAAGTTTCTATTTTCTGCCTTTATCTGCATGGAGTTAGTTACTGTGTCTTCTCCCACAAACCACGCACTGTGAAACAAAACAAAGCCAGGCAGCATTTGAACCTACAGTTGTTTTTTTACTATTTCCACTGGATTTAAAAACAAGGTCTTTTTTGTTTGCCTTTATGTTTGTTTCATTTGGAAAATGTGACTCTAATAGTAAAGGTCCAGTGTGTAATGTGTTTTGTTGTTCATTATCAAAATCCTTTTTCATGAATATTTACCACCACCATCAATTCCAAGTATTCTTATTGGCTTGACATTTTACATTTGCATTTGCATGAACTGGGGTAGACGCTCCATATTCATGCGGCATCTTGAAACACGTTAGCCGGTAAGGGACGTACAGGACATACTGCTCCGCCTTTCACGTTTTCGCTGTCACATGATAAACTCACAGGTGCTGCTAATGGGTATCGTGGCTTCACGGCCCCGGAAAGTTTGAAGAAGGAAACATGGAGGACCACACGTATTCAAAATCCAAATTTCAGGAACAGGAGTCTTCTTCTTCGCCCAGAAAAAGGAAAAGGATATTGAAAAGAGCAAGAGACCGGCGTCATCAGAAAAAAGCGTAAAGGCTACCGTAGCTGTAATACGTACTTTGAACTGCGTGGCACGAGAGAGTTGATTGTGATATATGATCTCAACGCTAGATGGGAGAAATTCCTACACATTGGACCTTTAAAACCTTTTGGAGGGTACAGAATCACATTTATTCAGATAAACACAACACAACCAGGTAACATCAGGCTAAATGGCACCTTGAATCTTTACATGCATGCTGGTTACCAAGGGTGCAGATTATATCGGGAACAGAAGCTGATCCTGGCTGTACTGTATCAACATGGCTTCTCATCAGAGGCTAGCCGCAGGATCCAGAGCTGTCATCTCCTGGTTGGTGATGACCCAGCAGGAATTGGGGATGAAACTTGTAAAAACAAATCAGATAGTGACATGACCCCCACCTGGTATAAGCTCTGTAAAAGATGACGAGTTCTTACATCATGTCTGTCAGCACTCAGCAGGGATAGGTGCAAAATATTTTGACGTTTTTAAAAGCACTCTGGGCACCCTGTGGCAGAGGTGGTTATTTGAGGATGGGTTAACAGTCACTTCTGACATGGAGCTAAAGCATCTGAATAATATCCAGCTCTGTCTCTACGCTCTCTCTTTGGCTGCAAAACCTCTCGGCCATTGCAAATATCACTGCTCTAACTAATGCCAGATCACATCATGCTTAATAAGTATACTTTAGCTCCTGCAGACGCTAGTGTCCGTAGGGTATAATTTCCACAATCTTAGATCAAGGCAAAGGGATATTTTCATAATTATGGCCATGTGGTCATGGCATGCTAAGGGTCAAACAGTGATCCACATAATGTCTCTGATGTAATCTAGTCGCTGGTCGGACTCGACATGATGACAGCATGCTGTAGGCAATCATTATTAAATTACCAAGAGTTATCATAATATAGAAATGCCACATGCAGCAGAAGGTGTTTTCTTCACTTGAAATATGTGTGTGTGCAGAATAGTACAGTTCAATCTCTTAACTGCAATGTCATATGAGTCTTAAAGGGGAACTTTACCGATTTTACAAATCAAAGTCTGTTTACAGGTCGTGGGAGAGTATATGTGAAAAAAAAGTGATTTAAAGCCTATTGAGGCTCCAGAGGGAGCTGAGCAAAATCTGATAAATTGCCTTAAGTGATGTCACTTGAGTCAGTTGGAGTTGAAATAAATCTAGGGCTGTGGAGTTAGAAAGAAGTGATCTTACCAGACCTCTGTAGCCCGCTCCTCATCTCTCCTTGAGACTAGAGGCTCAACACTACATTAGCCACCACTAGCATAGTCTATATTGCCAACGTTTCACTTCCGGGATTGCTCCGTTGCTGCCGGAAATTCCCCCAAATTTCAGCCGGATGTCAGTTACCTTACGTTTTGTTTGTGTTGGAATTTTAAACTCCAGTGGATTTCTGAGGACTATGGTTAACTGCTCCTCAGATCTCTGCAGTGTAAATCCAGACAGCTAGCTAGACTATCTGTCCAATCTGAGTTTTCTGTTGCACGACTAAAACAACCTTTGAATGTACACACATGTTCCACCAAAACAAGTTCCTTCCTGAAGCTATTTTGCAGCGGCACTGTGGCTTTGTGATTTGTTTAAAGAAATGCCAATAAACCAGAGCACATTTTTCTCCCATCCTGGAATGCTGTGTGGACTAGCCAGACCCTCCACCGCAGCATTGTGGAGGAAGGTCTGGCAAAGCGAGACTACTACTAGCATAATACACCCAAACCTCTGACTGAACTGTTTGCGATCAAGCTGCATTTGGGTAATGTAGACACAGGGTTTTGACAGGGAAGAAGGATGTGTGTAATTAAAAATATCTCTGGTTCTGCTGCATGTTCTAAACTGCCCATTGTAAGTCAAAATATGGTAAATGAGTGCAATGCTTATTTGGTGGAGTGTTCTCACTATGAAATGTGGCTTAGGTTGTCTTGCTCTCACACTTCTCTTTAATCGATGTTCATCAATGTTGTCTTCTGCTCAGGGCTCAAACTGCGAGACAAAGATGGATAAACCAAATGAATGTGGTTGATATGATATCATGTTTTTTTCCTGTTTAATTTGTGATAGGTTAACACCAACCGCCTCTCCACTGCAGCCTCAGATTCATTCATTAGATAGCAAGTTCGCCACCCTCCTCCCATCTTCTTCCTGTTTCTCCCCCTCCTCCTTTCCTACTAGTGATACCTGCCTGAATTCAGAACACATTTTTATCAAAAAAAAAAATCTTACTCACTCAAACTGTCTCGCGATGATACAGCACCACTTCCGAAAGTCAACCAGATGTCATTGTTTGAAATTATGGAAATATGCACGTACGACTCTCTGCCTGAAGGTGGTGCCATCAGTCTGGATATATAAAATGGCATAGCATGCAGGTCAAACTCTGTTCACATATTCACCAAGGAAACATGTGAGTAGAAAGGAAGAATTATCATCATGATGTTTTGAATTGGGATGATATGTTGTCAAAGTTTGAACTCACTGGTATGGCTGTCAACAGGGTGCAGAGACAGTCTAACTGTATGAAATAGCCTTCCTCGTCTATCATGGTGGTTTAAAGTAATGGCTTCAACTCCTTGAGTAAGGACAGGCTTGAATCACTGAGCAAAGATGTACAAAATATCTGAGTGGTGTAAATCAAATTCAGATGGGAAGCCATGTGGCATTACCCCAAAATGAAACATGTTGTTTTCCTCACACACACTGTTTTAATAAAAGTCTGTTCACTGCAGCAGAGCCAGACTTTGCTCTGTGCTGTCAGGTCGAGGTTGCCAAGGTGTTCTTCTCTTTGTGTTCCAGGCAGACATTTTGGCTCGGGGGGCGAGCCATAACTCTTACCTCATTATCATGAAAGGTGCGCTCGCTCAGCGATTCTGCCCAGGTCACATCTGGCACCACCCGCAATAGACGAAGGGAAGGGAAAGCACTTTGAACTTCAAAGCAGGCAGTACAATTTGCTTGGAGGTATTCTACTGTATACACACATGACATTGTATTCAGTATAAATTGAGCACTTGAGAGGTAAGGCATCTAAAATGTCGCCAATGAATATTTTAACTGCCTGCTAAATTTAGAGCATACCAGCGCACTGTTCATCTAAGAAGACATGGATTATTTTACTCAGAACATTTGTTTAATGCCACTTGTCAGGTTTTTTTTTTTTTTTTTTTCATCTGTTAGAGTTACGACTTCATCCACAAGGCCGAGGACGAGAGGAAGACAGAGAATGGCGTACCTCAGACTGCAACAGCCAAGGCCAGTTGTGATATAGGCTGTATATCAGTTCCTCTACAGGCTGAGAAATATGAGCATACACAGTGTAAGACATAAAAGAGGATCAATTCTCTCTCTCGTATCCAAATGCATGCACACCATGGACATTATCTGTCTTCACACTTCACTGAGCCACAATCCACCCACAAATACACACACACATTACGCCATTCAATTGTTGGCGTTTAACAATGTTCTGACTCAACCTTCCACAATCTACAAGTGTGAGCACAAATCATCCTCTGAGCTAGGTGCAGCCAGGCAGGAGGAGATGTTCCAGCATGTACCTTGACATGGCGGCTCTATAATTCACCACCACAGTTTTCATGTATAATTTACCACTGCAAGAAATTCCTCTTTCATGTATTATTAAACGGAATAACCCATCATTTTGGACTCTGCACTGTTTTCACTATGCAATTATGTCCACACAGCACTGACTGTTTGTGAGAATTTGTGAACAGTGACACTGAATAAAGACACTAACAGTCAGATGTTATAATGTGTGTGGTCTTAATTTAGAAACACAACAGAGTGAATTTGGCTTCGGAATGCATAAAGCCTCTGCATTCTATTTGGTTGTATGGCTATATACATGTATCTAATTACTGTACGTTTAATTATGTAGGCTAGCTATAACTGGTATTTTAGACATCCAATGTACTATTAAACCTTGTAAGGAATTTCAGCCTGTATATTATAACGTTCAGGATAATAGTTAATAATAGTAAAATATATATACAGTTTACAGTCAAAACTGTTATTTGGTAGAAAGTAAATACAATTATGGATGTATTAAGATGTCTGGACCTTAGCAACTTTTACCACAGGCTGCTCTTTTATTTGTAATTTTTTTTATGCTTAAGTAACATAATCAGTGCCCCTGTGGACATCAACTTATGGGACAGCAGCAAAACAGGCATATAAAAGTCAAACCTATGTAGAGCTACCAGTAAAGATATGCAGCAGTCAATATAAACGTGCGACTTCAGTGGTCTGCCTCAACTAACACATTCATTTGGAGTCATGTTTCAGGCCACCTGCTGAATCTTCACTCTACTTCTAGCTCTGTTTTGGTCTCCACAAACTACTGAGGGACATTTCTGGCCCTTTAGCAGCTAAATGTTGCACAATAGCCTCTTTCCGACCAAGTAGTTACAGGAACGTAATTATAGGAACATTCCACTTCTAAACAGTTCTACTAACTACTCTCCCCCAAAACCGGTTTTGCCATTTGCATTCGCACTGGCCAAATGGCCATAGGAACTGGTAGGAGGAGTAAGGGAGTGATGCAAGCATGGCAACGGTCTTTATAGCGTTGTCACTAGACCTTAGCGTAGCACCACACAACGGAGTTTGAACGGCGGCGTTTAAAGACTAGGCTGGAGTACTTAACAGAGAAACACAGCAGCGTGATATGATCCTAATTAATATGATGGAAGAAGATAGACGAGCAGAGCGCAACAGGCAAACGAAACGATGGGTAAGTTGAACTAGTATTAACAATTAGCTGGTTGAATGCGTGATGTTTGTTTTATAAGCTAGCATACGTAGGCGAATTGCAACAGACAGTGAAGAATATGTACTGTTTGTGTTTCAGATGTTGCTAGGTCACTAAAGGTTTTTATGCTGAAAAGGGAAAAGGAAAAAAGACCCTGCCCTGAAGTAGGATCTGAAAGAGGAACTGCGGTCAGAGGAACTTAATAATCCCAAAAGTGGCCCAGTCGGAACACAAGAAGAGAAAGGGTTCTAGAAACGTTATGTTCTAGGATCTGCAAAAATCCCTCCGGTTGGAAAGTGGCTTATGTCCACCAACTGGTTGCTAACTTTGCCTGTATGCTTTCTGTTGCTGGTGTATAGTGGGTTTTATCAGAGTTTTTGTTGTTGTTGTTGAAAACAGCAGCTCGCTGCTGCTGAAAACGACCCTGGTTAGAGCGGTGGGAGTGAACCAAAAGTCGTGGGCCAGAAAACCAAAACAATGAGCTGAAAGATGCTAAAACATACTGCAGAGTCAGGTGATAATTCAAAACATTGCGTAGTGCAGCTTCTGAGGAATTTTGTTTTGCTTGAAATAATTCTCTTTAGTAGATTCCACCATCTCCTGTTTAAAAATAGTAAACAGTAGAAAGTACAGCAGTTAAACAAAGATACTACCAAGTGCTTAATGCAATTCTTTATCCAACAATCGGCTTGTGGTAACGTACTGGATTTTGATTGGATACTGATTACTGACGGTGACGCATGTAAACAGCACTGTAAAAGATTATACATATTTTTTTATTATCATCATATGTAAACACTTTAAAATGAATAATCCTTGGAGTTAGTCACATTTTGCCTGTTTTGTTTTTTTGTTTAAGCCAGAGCAGTCACTTATATCACCATGCATGTGTGTCTATGCACACTTTATAGTTGCCACACAATAATGTTAAACAGCAGTGTTATGACTTGGCTTCAGTCTGTTCCAAGCAGTATTTAGTTTTTATCCTGAAAAACACAAGATGCTTTCTGATTGGACAGGGAAGCTGTAATTTCCATAGTGATGAGAATTTCTTCTGACCCACACACAAACTGTCTTGGGTCACTGTGTCTTGATACTGTGCATTTCTTTCTAAATACTGCTACTCTAAACTGCCATTTACTTTTGCTTTGCTAAATATGTCAAAATGCTCTGTCACCCTCTTTAATCAGTCCAGCAGTTCTCAGTTTTAGTCACATAACCGCTGCCACTGTGTCAGCTCAGGGTGACGAGTCGATTCCAGAGTTCACTGCCACTGTGCCTCGTAGTGAAACCACATGAGAGAGACACAGTGACCATTGAGTCTATAAAGGGAGCCACCCGTTGCAGAGAAAGAACCACAAAACTCTGTCTTCACCCCATTTTCAATCCTCATAAAAAATGCAGGGCACTATTTCTGGGAGACAGCACGTTCATACCAAAAGGGAGCTATGGGACCTATTGGGACATGCCTTAAACTGCTTTATAGACTCACTGTTACAATGTGATGACTTGTTTTATGAGTGAGAGAGAATGTGAAGCGTAACATTACCTGTGAACGTACAGTATATAGTGCATGGACAGAGGCAGGAAGAGCAAGCAAGCAAGCACAGCACAGCACAGCACAGCACAGGGCAGGAGAGGCCACATCCTTCCTGTCTCTCACTGTATCTATGTGTCCACTATACTGTACATCTGAATAATACTTCCTGAGTAGGAATTCTGTGGGAGTAGCCACACAAAATGAATGTCTACTCATTTCATTTCAGATGACAGAGCTGCAAGTAGTAGGGCTCGGAAGAGCTGCTGTACTGGAACAAGAACAGGTAACTCAATAAACAGCATTAATAATCTAAATTCAGTCAAGGAGATTTCATTGCACACTAGCAGATACACTGCAGATTGTCATTACAGACGAATTTAGCTCACCTGAAACAGTGATAATCAAATCACCCCCAGCAGGAGGTTGTTGCTTTGTTATGGTAATGTGATGAATGTTTTATTGAAGACCTGAACTGAGCTCCTTACCTGAACATATGATAATTCTGCTTATAGATGATTATGAATTACTGTAACATGTAAGCAGCATTTTAATTATACTTAAAAAAAAGTTCCATAACCATATTAGGATAGCGCGTAACACTTACATTTTTTAGTTTTATAAAGAATTGTGACCAAGATATAACATATTTTACAGTTGCAGAAAAACCTACCAGTGCCGGTGTGTATATATTTATATATATATATATATATATATATATATATATATATATATATATATATATATATATATATATATATATATATATACTGTATGTCCACCACAGGGCATATATATATATATATATATATATATATATATATATATATATATACTGTATGTCCACCACAGGGCACATATATATATATATATATATATATATATATATATATATATATATATATATATATATATATATATATATGTGTGTATATTGTAATGCTGCACTTGTCAAGGCGGATCTGATTTAACTATGTTTAAACTAGCTGTATACCTATTGATTGTATTTAAATATGTCATAAGATGATCATAATTATGTACCATACGTCAAATCTTAATAAGGAAATAAGTCTGTCTCTCAGATCAATTTAGGTGTATAAAAAGTACAATGTTACTCTCTGAAATGTTGTGAAGCAGAAGTATGAAGTCAAATCAAATGGTAATACTCAAGTAAATTACAACAAGAATCTCAAAACTGTACTTGCAGTTTTTTACAATCACTTTGTTACTAATTTCAGAACCTTGACGTCATTTTTCAAAACTCTAGACACAAAAATCAAAACGATCATCGTGTGTGTGTGTGTGTGTGTGTGTGTGTGTGTGTGTGTGTGTGTGTGTGTGTGTGTGTGTGTGTGTGTGTGTGTAGGTGCATAAACTGTGTGCTTGCTTACTTATGTTTGTCTTTAAGCACATGTGCATGCATGTGTGTTTGTCCGTGTTCCTGCAAGTGTGTTCACCCCTGCAGACCTTTGAGCGGTACAGAGAATGTCAAGAGGCCGCGGAGGCAGCGGAGGCAGCGGGGGCGTGGGGAGCTTGACTCAGCGTGGACAATGATAAGACAGGACAGCTTTACAGCAGTGGGGCACGCTGCTGCATCAAACACAGGCTGGATTTGAATATTGCATTAGAGCACTGGAGCTGTCTCCCACATACCCCCAAGGCTCTGTGGAGCTCTAACCCAGTCCTGAGACTTCATTTTGGGGGAAGGCACCACAGAGCCTCAGCCTCAGTTAACCCGAAAACTCTGTACCAGACTTTTCTTCATTGTATTTTACAAAGAATTTCCCATGGTTGAGTGTGAGCCACAGTTTGTTGATGTGTCTGTCTGTGTAAATGTGATGACATATTATGTAGGTGCTACTGTGAGGAGAGGGAAACTGAGCTCCCGTTTCATTTAGCCTTTCTAAGTAGTGGCTGACCACAGAGTTGCATTCTGGACCAAAACCAAAACCACAAAGCCCAGTGTGTATAGAGTGGAGGAGGGTGGGAGCATACAGGCATGGGCTGGGCTGAACTCTGCAGAGAAGGGATAAGGATCTACATATGAAAATCAGGAACATATTAAGAATTCCTGAAGGGTAAACAACATCAGTACATGATAAAGACATGAAAATACATTGGAAGATCTGTAAGCCAAATGTTTCTCAATAGAACCATTTGAATTTCTTAATCTTTTTGGTATGCAACGGAAAGCTGATACGTTTACTGAATGAATGAACAAATGAATGTGGAGGGAATACAGATTCAAAGCTAGCTTATGCAAAATGAACCAGGATATTCCTAATATTTCTGACAGTAGGGCACAGGAAAAGAGACTGAGTTCACCACTTCTGAAATGGTTTAAGAGAGATGCTGAAGGCACATCTGGCAGCTCAGCTCAACGTGATCTAACTAAACAAAAAAAGGCCACAAAACATGAGTACAAAGCACAAACTCAAGTAGATTTACCCATTAACCACAAAAGGCATTGTAAAGGGCGACGCTCACATACGGTAATGCTTTTTAAAACAACACTGTGTTCAGTGTTCATTTGAGTCACAGCCACTAACAATGCCTACTGGAAAGCCAGACGTGTTGGCAACCGGGGGGACAATACAATAGACAAACACTGCTCTGTAATCAGCCCTGCCCACTGATGGATTCCAAATGAAGATGTCATCTACTGCACAAGTCTGTGTGGAAAACAATAATGTTGACAGGAACTTACAGTCTGGTGCAAAATAGAGGAAACATTAGCTTAAAGGTAGGAGAAACAGGCCTGTGACTGGACTTCTGTAGCTGACTCGATTTGGACTGAGGAAGTAGATGATTAACACTCTCATCAGCAACAGTCAAGGTGCTATATTTAATCCCCAAACTGCGACGTTTAAGGAAAGAAAAATGCTCTGAAAAGATTTACCAAGTTGGAGTTAAGAAAAAGCCTTTGAAAGAGGTCATCCAGATGTATTCAATCTCCGCTGCAGCAACACAAGAACCCCTCTTTTGTCTTGACCACATCGTCTGCGTCTCGTACAAGAAGATACACACTCAGGGTCTACTCTGAATGAGCCATTGTCTTGAGTCTCCACAGTCAACAATTGTACTGTTTTTGGAAGAGGAGATAAAAGTGAGTGAGCGATTGTTGAGTTTCTCCACGTCAGCCATCATGATGAAAAGCGGGACAGAGAAACAAAGAAACATGTCATGGTGCTCGTTTGGGGAAGAACTTGAACCGCAGTCCTTAATATATTGAAGAAAGCAAGGAGGGACTGTGTGATGTGGTGTGTGCATGTGTGTGTTCTTGGGTGGAGTGAGGCATGTGTTAACTTCATTGTATGTCTGCATGCATTTACACATAAACATAATCCATGCCATAACAAAAAAGAGCTATTATAGATTTTAATGAGCCTATGTTTGCATTACGTAAGAGAGAGACTGAAAGAAACAGAAAATGCATGTCTGTACCTCATGTCCCTATAAAGCTCAGCTAGTCTCCAATTTGAGATAGCTGCATAACATATAGCATGCTTTTGATGAACTCTGGCTAAGAGTGAAGCTCTCTACCCTATTATTTATTTATAGGGACTAATTTAGGGTCAGGCCCTTGGGCTAACATTGCAGCACGTTATACATTCATGCACATTAAAATGCTAACTAAACATGCTATACATTAACTAAATATTACATATGTAACCCTGTGGGAGAAAAAAAAGTTTTTCAGATCACAGGGTTTTACAGAATTATTAGATTTGATTCAACTTTATTGTCACTGCACATAGTATAAATACTGAGGCAACAAAATGCAGTTTAGCATATAACGAGAAGTGCAAAAAGCAGTAAAGTGCAGAGTAATGTGAATGTGTACAGTTGGTAATATATAGGATAAACAGTAAGTTAGTTATGAAGACACATACAGTATGAACAGTATTGACAGTATGAACGGTGTGATATGAGTAACCTTCACATTTTTAACATGGATTCAAAACATCAAAGTTCTCCAGATTAATCAGTTAACCTGCTTGCAACAGGCTCCAGCTTCATCTGAGTTCCTCACACACACTCTGTGAAAATGTTAATTTTGATCTTGTGTATTCAATAATGAGTTTTCCATTGAGCCTTCCAGAGTTTATTCGAGGATACTTGTTGTTCCCAGGTCACTGCTCATGTAACTTAGTCTGTGTATGTAATAAGAGCTTCAGTCTATCCCAGCCTCCATCAGATGCAAAATTATTGATGAGCCGCATCTCTCAAGTAAAAATAGCAGAGTCCATGTAGGAGCAGATTTTCCCATTTCATCCTCCAATGTGATATTAATCTAAAGTACACCACAGTGGGCCTTCAACTGTTTAGTTTAGCCCACTTTTTACTTACATTTTGTAATACAATTCAAGCGAAACAAAGTTACTGTTTTATTATCAGGACAACATTGCTATGACTTTTTTCAACGAACAAGAGGCACATTAACATGCGTGAGTGAGACATTCAGCTTTTTTTCCCACAAGCTACCTATGCTTTAGTCTTAGTACTAAGGCCCTGTTTACACGTACATGGTTATTTTGAAAAACTGAGACATTTCCCTTTGTGCCCTTCGTTTATATACCAACGGAGAATTTACCTCTGAAAACGTGACTTTCTAAAAACTCCGGCCCAAGTGGAGATTTGTGAAATCTTCATTTGCACGTTTGCATATAAACTGAGACAAACGGAGGTTTAGGCAGCCGAGGAAGTGAGGAAGAGAAGAGAGAGGAAGTGATTCGTTGCTGTTGTTGCTATTTTTGGGATTCTGATTGGCTAACGTGGGCTTGAGCTTCTTGTTACACTGCCACCTACAGGTCTGGCATGCTCTTGACGGCATTGACGGCATATATACACGGGTACGTGTAAACAAACACTTTTCTGAAAACTGACAGCTGTGTATGATGTTATTTTTGAAACCGGAGAGGTTGAAATGTTTACGAAAATATCCGCCCACATTTAAACATAGTCTAAAGCTTAGGTCGTTTTCTTTCACCTTTGGCTCAGCTCTTCCTTGCCGGTCTCCATCACCAGACCAAGCTCAGTAGATTTAAGATTGAGCATTGGTCTGGGGGACAAGAGGCGTGATCAACAGGCATAGTTCAAATGACTCTGTACGCAATTGGATAGTCCTTCAACCAATCAGACCAATGATCCGGGGGGTGTAGCAGCAACAGCGGCATCAACGGGTAGCTGCGCTTCGGGGGCCGGCTTATTGAATGTAAACAAGAAGCTGCTTGCCGTTGCTTCTCTATCGTCATTGTGTTAAACCCGCCAATAGCACGCAAGGTGGATAAGCCAGTTTGTGATTGGTTCCCGCAAAATTGTGAACTGAAGCAGGAGAATTAAACGTGCAGGTTTCCAGCCTGATCTGCAGGGCAAAATCAAATCGCCGGCAGAGTGGGCGGGGTTTACCCAGTCTAGGTTTCTCCAGACCAAATTTAGAATCGAACCGAATTTCTGCCAGATCAGTTGTTGTTTGATGTGCAGTTAATGATTAACGATCTGGCTGTCAGACGATCAGACGGATTTCTGGCATGTCTAATGCTTTGGTCGGCTGCAGTTCCTATTGTAAACTACTGTGAGAAAGTTTTAATATTATTGGAGTAGTATTTTACATATTTTGGCTAAAAATGTAGTTTTGACTGATACTGTGCTGCAGAGCATACTGTCACCATCTTCCAGCCATGCAGCTTCATATCTTTGCTATTTTCGTCTTCTTTCCTGTTAAAAGTAGAAATGCACTGCACTGCACTTGTTCTGTGATTATGTGACCTTACACTATGAGTATAGAAGTAGTGTTCAAGCTTTAGAGAAACACCAATCTCAGCAGCCAGCTATGCAATTGGATGCTCGACCGGACAACCGTGAACACATCAAGCTTTATAGTACGAAGATGAATCCAGGTAGAAAAATACTTTTTATAGCAGCTTGAACATCCCTGGAATCCATCTTAAACTACAGTGTACCATGTCATTTATGTTGGCCTAGTTGTCGCTCCCCCATAAAAATGTAGGAAAAAGAAAGTAATAGAAAGAGCAAACACAATCATACAGTCACACTCAATCAGAAGAGTTATGAGTCAGCATCACACAGTTTACTGATGCCTGACAGTCCTGCTCACATCAGCCCACAGCAGTCTGTCAGTTAGAGGCACTTCATTCAGCATTATCAGCCCCATTAGCACTAACCTGCAAACACCAACACATCATGATGCAGGTACACAGAGGAGGCCATACACTGACTCAGTCATATACTGTACCAACACACTTAGACACACACACACACACACACACACACACACACACACACACACACACACACACACACACACACACACACACACACACACACACACACACACACACACACACACACACACAAACAAACATACAAACCCATATTTACACATATGTCAAGTAAAACTCTAAGGACTGAAGGAAGAGGCGGGCCTTTCCACTCCTCTTCTTATCTCCTTTCATCCCTCTCCCTCCTTCTCTCTCTTTTGTGTTTTTATCTCTCCTAGAGTTTTCCAACTCCTGCTGACACAGCTGCAAGTCAGTGAGGTTGGACTCGCACTCTGACGATCCTCATCTGTATGTGGGTGTGTGTTTGCTGTAGAGGTAGGGTTTGATAGAGAGAGACAAATTCCTCCCGATAGCAAAATGCATTCAATCTACCACTTGCTTTTCTTCAGTGGAAAGTTTGGAAAATCTGTTATCAGAGAAGTAAATTTCCGTTGGGTTTCCCAATATTATAGACTTAAATAACTTTGTAAATCTCTCATCCTTTCAAGGCAATGTTTCCCACTGATTCATATGTATTGTTCAGACTCAAGGTGTTGTCCTTTCACCAAAATATCAGATCCAGAAAATCAAAAAGAAAACATGACTCCTGCAACCAAAAGTCAACAAGGAAGTGAAGTAATAACAGAACTGCATTATCTTCCACATTCATGAATCACCAGATTTCCAGTACACATTCCTCTCTTTCACGTTGCCGTTCAAATTCGGATCAGTGAAAAACATCATGACCTACAGTAAGTATGTCTCACATCCATGTCCGTCTCTTTTAAAGAGGATTGTAAATTCTTGGACTTTTTTTTTAGGCTGGATCAATGTTCTCGGGGTAGTCACTGTAAAACTCAAGGAACATTTCCACTCACTGTGTCGACAAGTGGAGGATTAAGGTGTCAAGTAAAGCCTGATACTTGATAGATGCTGAGGACTTTTTGTCTGTCTGTATGTGTGTGTGTGTGTGTGTGTGTGTGTGTGTGTGTGTGTGTGTGTGTGTGTGTGTGTGTGTGTGTGTGTGTGTGTGTGTGTGTGTGTGTGTGTGTGTGTGTCCTGGTTTGTGTCACTAACTGAAATGGGGCTGTCTCTTCCTGGGAGCAATGAGCAACGAAACCAGAGAGGGCCCCTGTTTCCTGTTTATAGCATCTTGTGTTGTTAATGCTTTGTCCCTGGAGACAACACAGAAACCTCCAGCTGATAGAAGGAGCAGAAGAAGGGTTAAGAATAACAAGAGGACAAACAGATTTGAAGTTACGATGGTGTTTTTACCGTGGCTAATCTCTTATTTGTGGTATCAGAACAGTAATCTTGTAGCACTATCTGTAAACATGGTGATAGTGGCTTAGAAACTTTTACAGTATTGTCTGTGCGTTTTAAAGAGTGTGGGCTTGATTGCCTTTCTTTTCACCTGGAATGAGGTGAAACAGAAAACCAGGAAAATATGACTTTAGCAAACGAAACATGCAACCTGTGCAACGTCCACTATTACACACACAAGGACATTTGTGTGTAATAGTTTCAGCAGGAACAGGTATTAAACAAGATAAAGAGGATCCTCTGTGACTCAATTAGGGCAAAGCTCACAAACAAAATGACAGAAGATACTGACCAAAGCAGGCTTGTGACCTCTGAAAGCAACTTGTGAGTGGGAGGTCTGAGGCAAAAGGCAGAGATTGAGGTCAAGCTCCATTTGACATTGTTTTGAGAGCATAAAGGTCTCAGGTCTCCAACCATGGCCTAACCCGAACTGTTTGACCCCCGAGGACCTGTGGATGCTTTATAGATGAGCAGTGCAGGCTGCTGGATATAGGCAAAAAGGTGAATACTTTCATATTTAGAACCTCCATAATTTTTAAGAATGCACAATTTAAGTGCACAAATCCCAACTAAACACTTTGTGCTAGTCCCAGAACCAACTCAATGAGCAAAACAGGACTCTTGGAAACACTAGACCAGTAGTTCCCAACCTATTTAGTCTGATGTACTGTACAGCCAGAGGTCCAAATGTCATTTGTTTGATTGGATTTTAAACAAGATGTTATTTAACACTATTAACACTATAAAATTGGATAGAGTCACAACACATTTGTTTTACAAGACAGTGATCACAGGATTTTGGCGTCCCCAAACGACCCATGTTCATGTTTGCCCATGGGAAGCCTAAAGAAGCATGTTCCAGACTTGAGCCACATTGGTGGGTGATGTGTCCTGTCAGTTTATAGTAACTGGTAGTGTAATATTTACTGTGAGTTAACTTTTTACCTAAAAATAAACAGTTGGATATACACACATAATATATATAAATCAAAATTTATATTCTATTCAAGTTAGCTGAGCAACTCTATAATCTTCTGACGTAACCCCTGGTAACTAACTAATCTGGAATCACTGCACCAGGCAGTCTACACAGTATGCTACACAATTAAGCCACTGGTCAAGCTGAATGTTTTGTGGATTTACCACTGCCCTCAAGCATCGCCAAACTTCCTCTTTATGTCAACAACTGTGCACTGGACAGTGATCCCTGTAATGGTCACATGAAGGGTGTTAACATGTCAGACACTGGTGTCAAAAGCGGTTGTGTCCAGTTTAATGGAGGCTCCTTGATTTAATGACCGTGTGACATTAGGCATGGGAGTACCCTGAGGTTATCCTTGGCTGGAGCCAGACTGTGCGTCTGCCAATTTGGCCCTGTTTTTCTCGTTCAGTCTAACCCCTTAATGCTCACACTGCGGGTCAGTCTTCTGTCTGCACCCCTCAGGGAAGCTTGGACTGGTCCACAAACTGATTATTAGGGGGTACTAAAGCTTCCTGCAAGAGCTCTAGCAGATCAAAGATCAGAAGACGTTGGGCAACTCAATACAAGGAGCCAGGCTAATCAAAGTTAAGTTCAGGATTAGCCTCCAAGTTTCACCATGGGCCAATAGCTGTAGACAATGTGATTTTGATTAAGGTTGATGGCACTGGGAAAATCCATTCTCTTTGAACCTCCACAGGGTTAAAAGCTAAGACCACCTCTGTGACTGACAGCCATGAAACATGGGAGTGCACAAACCAGCCAGCGACATTTGCCAAAACAGCAAAATCAAAGATCTGCAAGCGCGGTGAGCTCTTGCAAGGTTGCACACAGTACTGGCAAATGCCCTACTGGGACACATTATGAAAAGTACCCACATGTTTGAGTTGAAAAAGTTAACATGAAACATGTTGTCACTGTCGTTTCAAGTGAAAAATGTAAATTAGTTTCCCCCTGGGCCACAAACTCATTAGAGACAAACAGACATTCTCTCAATAGAATTAACATCATAAAAAAGTTGTAAGTTCAGATGGTGTGTTTGATAGATGGCTGTCATTTCAAATCAAGCTATACGGATTAGAAGAGTAGGAGATTAAAGAGTTCATATCCGTGCCTTTGGCTTTTATCCATGACTTGTGGTTTCATGGACACTGGTTGAATTACAACTCACATCTTGGCACAGATGCTGGTTGCTTGTCACTGTCCTCGTCAAAAAAGCAACATACACATTGGCGCCTGGGTGTGAAGCCTTTGGCCTGGCAGCAAGCTGCTATACTCCCAACACTTATTAACCCGGAGCACCGTTTGGTAAACACATGGCCGATCCAAACAGTTGCAAGACCCCATTAATAAAAATTTGAACTGTGTTTAACTATACCACACGTTTCAAATTATATCATAATGCTTGCTTGCTGTATTTAAAACCAAAAAACATTTGAGTATGCAGAGTTCTGCTCCAAACGATCTGTTAAAGATTAAATCAACTTCATGAAAGACGATCTCGTGTGAGCTTAATCAGGAACAACGAGCCGACTGTGCTACATCACTACGCCTCCCGTCTCTACAACATGTGTCCACTTAGTCTCATGTTTTGGGACAACATAGGTGTTGACAAGCATCAGTTTGTCCACATCCGACCACCCGGCTTTTCAAAAAGCGGGGCCGCTACATAAAGTAAATGTGAACCCATGCATGTTCCCACAGGCTGGGACCCATACATGGTAGAAGGTATATGTCTCCTGTTGAGGGACAAGCACAAAGGAAGGCCAAACTTCCATCCCTGAGGGGACAATAAGGCCTGTCACAGGGACACTTACCCTGCTCAACACCTCTACAACAGTCCTCTGTCTTCCTGCAGGGAGCAAGGATAAATCAGGGAGAACTATCGGACCACAGAGAGACAGACATCCTCTTTCACTTGACTTCATCCGAGGGCGAATTACAACAGGAAAAGCTGTTGGAGCATGACTCTCCCTAGTTGAGGCTTTGTTTAGCTTGTTCGCTAACTGTGGGATTTAGGCCCTATCTGCAAACCATCTCTCCCAGATGACCCTAATGGTTGGTATAGCTCATTATCTATCCTACATGAGCCATACATCACCAGGCATGTGGAAACCATTTTAATTTCACCTGGTCCCTCTGCTGTAGCGGTACAGTTGAGGCAGAAGTGGCCTGTTTAGGATGTGGAGCGCTCCATAATGATGCTAATTGGTGGTGTAGATGTAGAATAGGCCCAGGTTTATAGGTTTGAGCTGCTGTGTCTTAAGAAGTCGGTTGTATGATTTGCAGACCGTAGGCGATTAGCCTGGATTGAGATCCACATCTGTTTTGTGCCAGCTGTTTGACAGATTATTTTGCAGTGCATGGGCAGGCTTTGCTTCTGTGACCAGGATCTTTGAAGTCTGTCTTGCTTCCAGACTGTCCAGATTCATCCTCCCTTACAGACGTTTGGAGTTATTTTCAAAAACCTCGTGAAAAAGTGTGAAATATGAATTGCAACACTTTACAATGTAAAAAGAATTGCTTTCCCAGTTCCATAGACAGTGAGATCACAAGAAGAGAAATAATTTAGATGCATTCAAAAGCCAAACTATTCAAAATTTATAGGTAAGAGTTTTTACTTTTCTCTTCTACAAAAGAGCACATGTGTTTAGCTTGAATCAGTATGTTGGTCACACTAAATTCAGTTAATGACAAATGTTCAGAGCTAAAAACATCTAAACATCTATCCAAAATGTACCACTCCATTGTCTACCTGTCAACTCAGTGAGATCTGGCTGAATATACTGCTTCTATGTCACGCTATCACCACCGAAAGCTGGGCAGTCAGACATATTTTGGGATAGAGTATTTGTTTGCTGGACATATTTTAAGGCAAAGTTGTGACTTTGAGCTGTATAAATAACATTTACTTGACTTGTGAAAACTAGTTTCACAAGTTAAAGTTGAATGTTCAAGCTGATGACAGCTGCTGTTGTTTGTGATGACTCAAACTACAAATAACTTTTACACTTTCTTTGATACTCAATTTTTAAATTTTAAATTTCACTTGGATCAGGATCGCTTTAATATCAGGACTTTAATAAGACAACATAGAATGGCTCTTACGCCAACATCACAACGTCCTCATATACATCTTCACAAACTTTTGCACTGCAATAATAATGAACATTGTAAAATTGACATTGTTCATTATTATTGCAGGTGACAGAGCTGCCATCTAGACATGACAATGTCTGTAGCCATCCAGCTGGCAGCCACTGACCCACATACAAAACCGAATCCCCTAATATCCAGTGTTTGTTTTCACAAGAACGACTGAATGTGTTGGTTTGGGTTGTTTATGTAGACCTGTTGGCTGACCTCTGCGTCTGACTGTAGAGTGCTTTTCATAATGCCAGCTCCTTCTCTGGCGAGGCCCTTCAACGTCTGGTATTGTTTCAGCACAGGAAAGATGTTCTGCCAAAGGCTATGAATCCCTGAGCCAAGTGGAAATACCCAGAGAATGTCTTTCTGTGTGATGAGATAGCTGCTTCTCTCTGTTCTTGCACAAATATTGATCTTTAATATCAGGAAATATTACACACACTGCATTCCTGCCATTCTCAGCGTACACTTATTCAGCAAACAAAAACAGCTGTGAGCTGCCCAGAGACATGTCAGCAGATGGCTCCGATCCACAACACAGCACTTCAAATCTCGCTAGGCTTCGGCTAAAACCCAGACGTGATCAGAGCCGAGGCACGTTGGAGCTCGAACAATGCTTCATGTACATCCAAACAACTGTGGCATGAGGTCAACAATTGTGACATATTCAGGATTTTTTGCAAACATCTTCCCCCCTTTCCTTCTCCTTCTTCTTCTTTGACTGTGAGCACTAAAACAAAACAATGTAGGGCCATGCTGTTCCTCCACCAGATGTAGACTCCAAACAAAAGGCATCGTAACTGGCAGGTTGTGGTGGGGAGAGGGGTAAAGGTCAGCACAAAGGCCAAGATAAATAGGAGGAGGACACACCGGTGCGAGCATGTTTAGGTCAACCACCAGGTCTGGGCCTTGAGTGACATTCATGTAGAGATGAGATGAGGCGGAGAGAAAACGTTCCCTGTGTGAGATCTTTTAGTAGATAAAAGCAGCACTGAAGATGAAATGACAGCAGAAAAATCTCACTCCTAGAAGTTATGTTCTTATACTTAGCAAATGTGTTTTGTAGGTCACTTAATGCAACCCAAAGCACTATACGTGGTTAAATATGAACTTAACCTACGGAAGACCAAGTGCTAATACAGACAATTAGCTCTGTGGCTCCAAATAGCCACCACATGGCTCACAAGGCTGTCATCAGCGACAGAGATGGCAGCAAATGGTCCAAGATGGGCCGGGGCAGGAAGCTGGCCACGGTGCGGCTTCCTCCCTTTGAAGTGTCATTAATCCTCAAGCTTGTGTGTGTTGTGTACGTGTGTGTGCTATTGTACTTCTATTTTTGTCTTAGATGCTAAAAGTGAGGACATTTTAACTGGTCACAATTTTCCCCAATAACTGTTTGTTAGTCAAACACTCACAAATCTCCTAAAAAGATTAAAACCAATGCTTTAGTTATCTTTAAATACATTCTGACTCTCCTACCCTGTGGCACTCAGCCACAAGCCCATTGGTTCCTGCTGGAGATAAATCTTTAAAATCACAAATATATAGTTTAAAAAAGGCTCAGAAATCCCCTAAAACAGCTGGGCACTGTAGTTTCTAGCAAACGTTACTCAATTAGGGTAAATAGTGAATTGTTTTGGGACTATTTTCAGTTGCGGATCAATACACATTTGGTGCCCTGCATATTTGCACCAGCGGTACGTGTGCACTCACACATGCAGTACCTACTGAGGGTCCAAAAAGTGCAAATGTGCAGCTTGTGTGTTCAACCCTGTAACCTAAATGGTAATATCAACATTTAATTCCCATATAAGAAATTATTTATCTAGAGAATACATACAGTAACTGTGGCCAAATACATGGATTTTAGGCATCATGGAAATACACAGAAAATACATGACAAACTAATATTTCCCAGATTTCTTGTGGCTATCCTGTTTCCTCGTGTTAAATAACGCATGTTAGCAACATGGAGAGGCCTTCATCCCTTTCCTTCAGGAAATTGGTTCACAGAAGGCCATCTTGTCCAGTTATTTTTTTCATTATTGAGTCCTAGAAGTGTTGCTTTGTTAAAGCAGGTTTAAATGAATCTCTCAGTGCAGTAAGATCATTCCAACAAATAAAGTTGTTTTGCCTCATTTTCAAAAAAACACAATTTCAGTCCAATAATTAAAGATTACTGCTTACCAAATATAGACTTGCTGTAGGTGCTTTAGCTAACATGTAATGTATAATGATAGGAGAAACAATTCTGATGTGTAATATACTGTAAATGTATGTAGGCATTCATTGAGGTCTCTGACCAAAAGAAGTAGAATATTCTTGAAAAAAGTTGATTTGTAATGGAAACTGATTGGAACTGATGAAATAATAATCTGTTTTTGAGAAAACAAGAAGTTCAGGCTCAATAATAGACTGTGGTGGACTGTAACTAAGTACATATCTGAAGTACTTGTAATTTACTTGAGTCTTTTCTTTTCATGCCACTTTCTACTTCTACTTCATTACATTTCAGAGAGAAATATTGTACTTTTTACTCCACTATATTCATCTGACAGCTTTAGTTACTAGTTACTTTAGAAATTAAGATTTTTGCACACAAAACACATGTAGTTTATAAAATACAATGTTTTATTATAAATTAAAGTACCCAACAATATACAGGCATACAAGTACAGCTAAAATGATTAGCAGATTTAAACACGTATTTGACTGACAGAACAGTTTTGATCGTTTCCAGTTGCTAAAATGTGAGGATTTTTATGCATTGTGTACTTTTACTTTTAATACTTTAAGTACATTTTCCTGATGATACTTACATACTTTTACTTCCATCAATGCAGGTCTTTTACTTGTAACAGAGTATTTTTTTATTTTTATTTTTAGATTATGTTTTGGGGCATTTTAGGCCTTCATTATATATGACAGCTGAAGATGTGAAAGGGGAGGGAGAGGGGGAATGACATGCGACAAGGGGCTCAGCTTTTCTTAGACATAAGTAGGGGGGAGCGCCAAGGAAAAAAGTTTGGGAACCACTGGCTTAGAGCACCTTTAAGTAAAGGATCTGAGTACTTCTTCCACCTCTGATAATAGACAACAATTATTGATGAAATGGAGATTTCCTTGTTGTATACTTTAACATATTGAGGAGAAGGGGGGTTCTCTCAACTACTGCCAGTCCGATCCCTCACAGTTGAAACATTACAGATCCTTTTGGACCCTGGTTGTCCCCTCGCCCTCTCAGTACGTGATCTTTCACAGCTTTTACAGGATTATCGCCCCCTGAGTTAACAGGGTCTTAAACAGCTGACTGGCACCAGCAATCATGCTAGGAATTAGCCACCTGCTACATCGACCGTCCACAACCACATAGCGGCAGTAGAGATAAAACTCTCGACACAGGAAGTGCCCTCCTGGGGGCAAAACAAAGGCGTCAAACAAGGTTGAGGTCGCTCGCCACCTCGCACACATTGCTCAGCAGGAAGTGTGGCTTCCTTGAGTCGTGGCTGCGAGGGCAGAGGTCAGGGAACGGGATCAGCAGATTGTGTGACCCAGATGTGGCAGAGGACAGCCATGGCTCCAGTCTGGAGGTGCCCCAAATGTAGCGTGACTACAGAAACAGGAACTTCTATTTTGAGGAATGCCATTCCTCAAATAATACATGAGTGTATTGATCTCTTTTTTAAGACCTGTATTCTTTCAAGGCTTTGCTGAGCGTGCTTGCTATTTTTAATCTTCATGTTTCCTAACTTGAAACACCAGTTTAACACTTTCCCTGTGAGCTACAGACAGGAGCAGTTTAGGCCTGTTAAGTGTGAAATGTTCTGCAGGGGTGCCACAGCAGAATGAGGACAGGAGTGTGCATGTAATATATGGAATATGTTTGGGTATGGGTCACGTGCAGTGGTGGAATGTCACTAAGTACATTTACTCAAGTACTGTACTTGAGTACAAATTTGAGGTACTTGTGCTTTACCTGAGTTTTCTTTTTACTGCACGTTAATCTGACAGCATGTTGTCTATAAAATACAATGTTTTTCTTATAAATGAAACTAGTTGTTGATTGACAGAACTTGATTGACAGATTGTTTCCAGTTTTCTGCATTTAGTAGTTTAACTTTTAATACTTTAAGTACATTTTCCTGAGGATACTAACATGCATTTACTTAAGTAACATTTTCAATGCAGGAATTTTACTTATAACAGAGTATTTTGACAGTGTGGTATTAGTAATTTTACTTTAGTAAAGGATCTGACTACTTCTTCCACCACTGATCATGTGAGCCTTAGGATAGCTCTGTTTTGGAGCGTGTTTATACTCTCTGTAAAATGTTTCCAGTGGATCTGCGTGTGCTGTGCTTCCTCACTCTCCTGTCTACCCTGTCAAGAGTGATGAGCTTTAGAATGAGAAACAGGTGTGTGTGAAATGCGTGGATCACTCCTTTATCTCCCCCCCCCCCGACCTCTCTGAGCCATGTTGTGTTGAGCTGTGTTTTATGACGAAGGGAGGTGGATGGAGGAGGGTGAGCAGAGAAAACACAGAAGGAGAGAGGATGATCGCTGAGAACGAGAAACACACAGCTGCAAAAATTCACTTTTTAACTGTGCTTTCAGTGCTTTCAGTAAAACAGCTTGCTGCTACTTAATCAATAATTGCCAACAGCTAATCAACAAGTTTATTTGTTTCATTCAGAAAGGCAGCAATAAGTAGAGGGCCAGAAATAAAAACATTACATTTAAATTAATCACAAATGTAATGCTTTCCAGCTCTATTACATAAGGAACATTTTCTGGTGTAATTTAATCTAACTGCAACACGTGTGACTCTTACAACATCAAAGGGGCTAAAGCTGCTCAGATCATGTGTGATATGTGTTAATTGTGAGGCTATTAAAGCTAAAAGTCCACTAAGATAATATGTGAAGTGCACTCATGATATTCATGAATCAACAACAGGAGAACAATACTGATTAAAGCACAATCAATCAATCAATCAATCAAACAAACGCCGGATTGGCATTAGTTCGAAAGTAGGCTACAACCAATCAGCATGGATTAGACTACTTTCAAACTACTCAGTAGGCTGAGCAATAATTCATTTAATAAACAAAATATAATAAATTAATTAACAGATTTCGCTTCAGGTGTTCTCCAGCTTTTTCCAAAGTGGTGGCATTGGAGGGGTCACAGCAGCAGTACATGAATAAACAAGGTACAACAAGAGTGCAAGTACTAACATCAAAGTTAAAAAAAAGTATTCCTGATGAATTAAAGGATATAGCTTTCATGGATTTGTTCCTCCTGGAATCCCCAAAGTTATCCTTATACAGGTAGAAATTAGCAATTATTGCTATAACCTGGCCCAAGACATATTTTCTTGTATTACAAGCTTAATGTTTATTTGTGCATTGTCCCTGTCCATGATCTACATAGGGTTGAGGCTTAACATGGGGGCACTGCCCCCCCCCCCCCCCTCTTAGAACCGCCACTGATATCACTTGATTTGATTAAACTTCTACCACTTCTACTATAACAATGTTTATGAAGTCAAATGACTTATTACAATGTTATATTTGACACTGTAGTGAACAACCCTCCCCCCCTCTGATCCACAACCCCCTACTGTAGCCTACCCTTACACTCAACTCCCTACAGGCTGCACAGGAGTCAGTTTACACAGCCTCATACCTGCCCACCCCCCTCCGCTGTAGGGACTCCCTCTTTATCGTGCTGCTGGCTGCCATGCAGCGGTCCGTCAGTGTGCCAGCAGTCCCCGCAGAGCGCAGAGCGCAGAGCCGCGCTGAAGCACGCCGTCTGTCACAGACAGGATCTCCGCACCTTTTCGGGATTTGAAAGACAACATAGTGGATACACTGAGCGAACAAGGTGAGAGAGGAGCTGACGTTCTTTCTTTTTTTAATACATGTAGATGTAGATGTGTGAGTTGAGATGCATTTGTGAAGTTTTTCGGGGGCCGATCAGGGTGGATTCGGGGAGAAATTGATTCATCGGATCTGTGATCTTGCGTGATTATTTTCCACTTTTCCTTCGGGCTGCTCTCGTGATGTGGCAGCACTATTTTACAGCTTTACATTAGTGAAAGATTGGCATGGGTTGGTCGCGCATTAACAGCCTGGTAACAACAAAATTACCATATAATGCTCTGGTAGGCTACTGAGTGTTTGTGGCACTTTTTGTATAAAATAACTATTATTAGATATGACTTAAAATTGGATACAGCTCTACCCCAAGAAATAATAGGCAACACGTGTCTGCCTTTTGAAAATTGACCACAGGATTACTTTAGTTTGTCTTCTTAAGAGTCATGCCTGAGATCTTTATGGTGTGTTTATGACCAATGCCCTTAAAGGCAAATGCTCCGTGGCAGTGTGTCTGTGATGGATGTCAGACTTCTTGTAGCTTATCCATAAACAACACACCAGGTTTATGGATCGACCCCCAAACTGTTTTCTGAGAAGTTGACAAGTGCAGCAATTCATCATCTGCCATGTAAACCTATATGTGGATCTAAGTCCAGCCTTGAAGTCCAGTCAATAATAGCTGCATGGAATGGAGAAATGACTGACCACTGTGCTCTGATTAAAGCGGTACCGTTAACCTGGGGCAGCAGGTTTATCCCATCTTAACTCTGCTCTAAATATTTACATCTGGATGAAATCAGGGGAACGGCACAAATTAGGCTCTGGCTTCCAGGGATCTAATCAGGGAAGAAAAGTTTTGTAATGTTGAATTAAATTAGGCATTTTCCTACCAATCAGTTCATTTATGACAAATACATAATTTTTGTAGTCAGTTATAACACTAATAAAAGCCTTATGAAGCCTAAGACAGTGTTACCTGAGAACTTACAAAGGAACAAAAGTAAGTTGGGGACCTGAGGGGTCATTATGCAACCCACCCACTCTAAAACTGAAAAGACTGTAGAGGCTGTCTCCTCCAAAGAGACAATCACGTGCCCTCAGGGTCAACTCCACCTTGACCCACCTCTTCCCCTCCCACCCCCTCCTCCCCTAACTCTCTACTGATAGGTTGCATGCATCCTGGGTTGGTTTGATCAGTGTGGGGTCAGGAGCATAAACAACTTAGGAGCCAGACTAAACAGACCACACATGTCCTTTAAACACGTTCACCCTGAGATTCATAGGTGAGCATGTGTTGGTTTGGCCTTTGTGTAGCCGCAGGAGGGATAATTCATGCTTTTTGATGCAGATCATGAACTGGCAGTAATGAAGCTTTACTGTTACTTTCCAGATGGAGGAGGGGATCCTCCATGTTGGCTGAAAAGATAAACTTACAGTATATACGATTGCTTTACTTATAGTTTTGGGTGTGATCACCTTCAAGGGCACTTGAGGATGACGTAAAATAAATTATAAGAAGGTAGATTCAGGCCAATTATCTCCATATCTTTCCATGATTCAACTTTTGTTTTTCTTGAAAGTTTAAGCCCACAAATCTATCCCAGTTTGCATCCCTGCCTGAAAGCTATGATGAGTCATAGATCATAAACACCTACAGCCGACATCAATCCTTCATTTTGCGCATGTTTGAACACAGCACATACAAACATCTGTCCGATTGAATTCCTACCTGCAAAATGACTGTGTGGAGCGGTCGTAAACAGTTCCAACCCCCTATTTCTCCCTGGATTCATGTGGCAGTTTGCTAATTTTCCAGCTGTAATTTGGCTGCATCTGTGTTTGATGCTGATCCCAGCAGAGCAGACAAGCATACATCCTCCCGTTACAGAGCAGAGAGCCCAGGGGCACCAAAGCACAGAGCTGCTTGCTGCATTCTCAGTCCAGGGTGTTGACAGGAGGCCTGACATCATTAACATGACAAAATGAAATGTATTTTAGGTCTTTGCCTTACCGCTTGGCTCATAGCACCAGCGGTAATATTGATGATGATGGTGTAGGTGGTACAACACTTTGGAAAGCCTGGAGAATCATGATGACTTTATGACTTCTGAGAAACTAAACTTTATGCACTCACCACACTGTAGCCGCCACCATATCACTGACCTGTTCTTGACCTATAGCACAGGTTAAAGACAGGAATATCTTATGGGATACAGAGGCATACCAGTATTTCTCTTTGTCTTTTATTTTCCAATTATCTCCCTCGAAAAACAAAAATGTTTTTACTTTACACTGTTTTTTGAGGCTCTACAAGTGTATAATCTGATCGGTTTGAGCCACATCAATGCTGACTGCAGAGGACAAGCGGAAGCCGCAAGATATTTCGTGGTTTTAGTTCACAATGGGCCACTCATGTGTTTCTTATCACTCAAAGTTCCGCTGTACCACAGTCACATTTAAGGCATGGTTTTGCTTTCCTGCAGAGCTCAGTCTTGAAAACATTGCATTTAATAAGAGGGATGTCAAACATTTGTTCTGTTTAATCCCCGTTTTGTTGCATGGTTACATGTACATAGAGACCCCCAAGTTATGGCGGAAGCTGGAGTTTCTAATTAGAGAAGAAATTGTACCCTGCTAATGACATCATCTTGCCCCTGGCACTGTGTTTGTGTGTGTGTGTTGCTGAACAGCAGCTGGTTTTAGACATTTGAGGTTCACAACAGTGTGAGACTTCAAACACTCACAGACAAACCGTGGGGCTTATAATTTAGCTTTATTGCTCCTTGTCACCTTGTTTGGGCCATTGTAGAGACTGTCTCTGGGAACGTTCTCAATGACATTTTCAGGAAGAACTGTTTGAAAAAAAGGGAACTTGTCAAAAAAAGTCACAGCTTCTCAGTTACATCCAGCAGAAGAACAACATATTCTGGCAGGCACCCTATGATAAAGTAAACCCACTATTACAAAGTATTGCTGACTGAAACTAGAAGTATAACCTACCATCTACTGTATGTACCAAGCTAGTATTTCTTCTGTTTTTTCCGAGTGCGGATTCATATTCATTGAAGTGATAATTTGATGAGCAAAGACATATTTTCCAAAATGAATGTAGCTTTTTGGAGTGAAACCTTTACTTGTTGGCTAATCCCTTTAAAGATTTATGATGGTGCACTCTTGAGAAATGCCTTTGAATATGTTTTAGCTTGTGAGCAGAAATGAAGATTTGCACCAAAGTTTTGTATCTAACTTTGGAACTGATATGATCATTATCATAATCAGTCTTGTCATTCTTTGAGGCCTGAAGTCTGCTCTTACATCACTCCCATCTCCATGGGCTCATAACTCAATTCATAATTTATTGTGGGCAACGAAATCATGAAACATGATCTGACAGATCTCCATCTCCTGACAGTCCCCTGTGTGTGGGTGACAGCTGTGAGAGCCGCCCTTCTCTCCCTTGCTCTCACATCCCCGTAATTGTTCACAGTCCGACTGTGCGCCTCTGTAGCTCTGCCACATCACATCACACTCAACCGTTGCAGCACTGTGTCCGCTCAACCGTGAGGAAGATGACACAGGCCTGGACATTCCCTTCGACACGGGAGGGGGTCCATCGACGCAGCTCCACTCAAACTCTTCCGGCTACTCCAGATGTTTTCTGATTCTGACAGGAGGCGAGGAAGGAGAGGAAAGTATGAGGAGAAGCGGGACGAACGGCGGGGTCTCTCTCTGTGGCACTCGGGGGTCTGTTTGCCGAGAAGCAGGTCGGTCGATCGGTAATGAGAGAGGACAGCTGGCAGGTTCAGCGGAGGTTAACAGCTAAGCGTAGATGGCAGAGAGGAAAAACAGAAGAGCTCAGTCGAGGGTCTTTATGTAAGAGATTTTTGGGAATTCTTTTCTTGTAGTTGGAAAGTTTTTGTTGGAAGAGGTTAGTGTTGGATTTAAGGCCCTCAAAAAAGCATGTTGGGAATCAGCTTTTCGCCATGAGGGATGTCGTAGGAAATGAAAATGTCTTAGCAAATGTTTTGGTTATTTTACCCGAGACAATTTTGTATTTCTGTTTTAGTCCTTGCTTTTCTCTCTGGTATGACAAGGATAGGACTCACTTGGAAAAAGATGTTACATATTTCTATTTCTGCACCAATCAGGATTCAGCAACAGTTAAAGGTCCCATTACATGCTGCTTTTTGGATGCTTTTATATAGGCCTTAGTGGTCCTCATACTGTATCTGAAGTATCTTTCCCAAAATTCAGCCTTGGTGCAGAATTACAGCCACTAGAGCCAGTCCCACAATGAGCTTTACTCAGGATGTGCCATTTCTGTGTCTATAGCTTTAAATGCTATTGAGGAGGAGGGGAGCTTGTTTTCAAGCCATGATGTCTCTCTCTTTCTCATGGGCGGGCCAAATTCTCTGGCCGGACAAAGCAGAGAAAGGGGAGGTAACCTTTCCTCTTATGACGTCATAAGAAGCAGATTCCAGATTGGTCCATCTGAGCTTACTTTTTCTCAAAGTCAGAGCAGGATAACCAGAGCTCGGTTTACACCTATCACCATTTCTAGCCACTGGGGGACCATAGGCAGGCTGGGGGAACTCATATTAATGTTAGAAAACCTCATAAAGTGACATTTTCATGCCATGGGACCTTTAAATCAAAGTATGATGACAGTTGTGGTATTGATTTCAGCACGGCCAATCAAATTGAATCAAACCCCACCTACACATTACTGATGAAACAGATTAGCTAGAGGTTTTGACTCTTTATAAATATTAACTAAAGGTGTTTTTTCCAAGCTTGAACTTTGATTATATTTAATTACTCATTCCTATTTATTGTCATAGAGAAATACTAAAGTTTTGAGGCCATGTCTTTAATGCTTTACTTTAATGCCAGCCAGCAAAAATACAGGACTGGATGATTATTTCCTTATTCGATATGAAAAAGACAGCATTTTAAAATGTGTTAGTGAAGCATTTTATTTCATCAGGAGTTGTACTAAATGAACCTTGTATAACAGTGTTCAACTGTGCAGATAGCAAATCAATGCTGGCACATTTAAAGTGGTGAAGAGTATGTAGTTACACAGTAGGGGGGTGTTGACACTACAGTCACAGATGACCCAGTATTTGGGGACACAGCACAGCTGGAGCATCTTTAAGCTCTAACCATCCCCAAACAGCCCTGTCACAAATCCTCACAAGTCAGTGTTAACATTTTACTGCTAACATCAGCAACATGTGTTCGAAATAATTCTGCAAATGTGGTGTGAATGTCCTTTTGGCAACCTGGTGTGTCTGTGTGAAAAAAGGGTGGGGTTACACAGAGTTTACACAAATTTTCTTTCTTTTTAGTCCCTCTGGGAGTTCTGTATTGAGTTCTGCTTTCCAAGTAATGAGCATCACCCAAATCTTCTCATTCATCATTCTAAATGTTAAAACAAAACCTAGACATAGTGGGTTTCCACTATGTATATATGTGCTTCTTCTATGGTTTTTAGGAGGTTTCACTCAGCACAAATGCAGGTAAACAGGTGTATGATTTACCACCACTAACCATGTTTTGACATTTTACTTGCTCTTTGTAAGTCTAACAGCTACCATCCATTGAAGCGTCTTTTATCACTTTGTTGAAGCAGACATGCTTGGCAGAGTAAAAAATGTGCCGACTTGGTGAAATAAAACATCTGGCAGCTGGCCAGACAGTGCTGTCTTTCAGAGCATTCTCACCAGCTGAGAGCTTAATGAGGGTGCACAGTGTGGGAACAGGCCTTCATAATTTAAGACTCTGGGAGATTGAGGGATGTGCCTAGATCTCTGCCTATGCACTGTGCTGTATAAACAGCCTCAGGACAGGTTTTTTTAGGGGAGATCTGTGTTACTCTGAGTTGCAAAGTGCATTCCCAGTCCAGGGCTGTGCTGCACACACACACAGTAAGTCATCGGGTTTGCACTGCTGGTCACATAAGCCAGGCTGGCATGTGGAGGGAGCAGCAGCGGCGGTGGTCATAATTTACAAAACAATGCTGTTTAGAGCTGGGACGTCTACTTGATGTAGCCCAGATCTGGACACTTGGTATACACACTTAGCTCTCTCCTGCACACATTCTCTCTTATTACTGTCTTCTCCCACACAAACATTCATATGACACACTACACACTTTGACTACCCTAAACCAAGGATTTTGACCAGTCAGTTTATCGATTTAACTCTAATTAACTCTAATTGTTGCCATAGTATTGTCTTCTATGAAGCCCAAGGAACAGCGCTAGGTTGTTTTTGCCGTAGCCACAGTTGGAACTACAGATTAAGTGACATGCATGGGGTCAGAAATGATTTTAGCATATAACAAAATAGGACTGGACGGGCTCAACTCACGTAGATACTTAATACGCTTTGACGGCTGGGTGCTGGATCCTTAAAGTGAATAATCATAAATAAAGCTACTATAGCACTCCAATGTGATGATGATAGATAGAATGTGAATGGTAGAATGTATTGTCACAAATTGGAGCGCTGTCCTAGTAGCTTTATTTAGGCATATAAATACATCAATTAAAAAAAAGTAACAGCTGTCAAACTAAGGAGAAAATGTCCTGACCATCGTTCACCATCGTTGAGGACCATCAGGTCTAAAATTTCAAAAGGCACACTGAACTGCCATGTAGGGCTACAACGATTAATCCAATAATTATTTTCTTGATTAACTATTTGGTCTATAAAATGTCAGAAACTAGCAAGAATTGAGCCCATGTTGACATCTTCAAATTGCTTAAATTGTCTGACTAACAGTAACCATAAGAGGACTAAGAAAACAATTAATACGTCAGAAACCTGTGAACTTTTGGCGCATTATCTTAAAAAGTTACTTTAACAATTGTTATCTAAACAATTTTTTGTATATAATATATATATACATACTGTTTGTGTAGGTAGTCACTCATCCAGAAGAGACAATATTGTGCATGTAATAATTGCACCTGAGTCATAGAAACGTTTGAATGAGCTGAAATGAGCTGCTTTTTTAGGACACGTTTTTTATTGTTTAATAGATCCATGCTCCACAGATGAGTGCAGTCATACAAGTGGAGACATACAAGTTATCTCCCACCAATGTCTCTCTGGGTGTTTGGCTTCAATAATAATTTTCTGTACAGTTCTTACATGAGGATCCAGGTATATGTCATCTCTTTGTAAGTGCATGTATTCACCCGTCAATAAAAGAGATCACACCCGGGCTTCACATTCCTGGACTGGGATGCAGGTTCAGGTGTCTCTGTGTTACAGTGTGGTTTATTCATTTTCTTGCTGACACAGTGCCCCTGGTGTAGAGATCATCTGAGAGATTTTTGTATCACTTATGTCAAACTGAGCTGAAGGCAGAGCTTGAGCACAGTTATTTTTCAGTTGCTGAAAAGGTAAACAGTGACTCATAAAACTTTATAGGTCAGAGCTGTTTAATTATCAACAGTATCAGCACTCTTCCTGGTCCCTCGCTGAGAAGAAAAAGGAACTTGCCCAGTCGGATGATAAGTGCAAAAATAAATGTGAACATGATATCTCAGAAGACGTTATCTTTGTTAGACCTGCATGGGTGTTACAGTGCTGATAAAAACCTGACTTACAGTATAATGACTGTTATAAATTCACCATGTCACAGGTTAAAGCAGTCACTAAAATCTTATTGTTAGAATTATTACATCAGATTAGTGGAATACAGCCAACTAACAATTATTTTCACTTTCGATTAAGATGATCAGGATTTTTTTTAATTGATCTCTAATGTAGTGTAGGCTAATGTCCATCAAAGGTTACCAGACTCTTATGTGACACTTGAGATTGTTTAAACTTATTTTCAATAACTCTCAAATAACAAATCAGCTAAAAAACTAATTAGCTTATTAGTTGATTATGAGCCATTTTACAAACCAGTTGGCTAACAAGCTAATGCTAAAAAGCTGTTACGCTAAAAATGTTGTGTGTAGTAGTTGTGAGTAGAATGTGCTTTCAAATTTTTGTAGGCATCTACTGCGTTTTCACTTTTTTTATCTTAGGCACATTTTTCTAACCCACTAATAGGCTGATAAGGGTTTTAGCTGATTATTAGCCCTTATGGCCTGATACATTTAAAGGTTTTTGGTTATTGTGAGTAGAACATCCACGCAGACACCCAGCATGTTGCTGAGTGGCACATATCTTATCACGGTCATCTCAAGGTCTACACTGGCCTAGCTTCTTTGGTTTGTGGCTCCAGAACTCATCTGTCTCTGCAATGATTTGCTTTGAATGACAAAAGAGCTGCAGCAGTGAGTTAAGAGCCCATCTTGTCCATTTTACAGTTTGGGAGGAGGCCCATTCAGGTCGGGGGTTCCTTAAATCGTCCCAAGTGGCTTACTGCTGCACCGCATAAATGTGGAGCAAGCCCCTAGGTAGCCTCTCACTGTAGATCAAGCGGCTAATGGTGCTCAAGGCTTCACAATGGTGATAGGATTTACAACTGGCTACCAGGCTTTGTCTTTGAAGGGACGATATGTGTCCTGTGGCTCCATCTCTTACATTTTACTCTCCCCATGTTGTTATTTGTCCCTTTCCCTCCCTGACTAATGACCGAGAGGAGACCTATCTATAGACCTAGAAGAGGGCCATTGTTGTGGTCCATTAATAATGCAAAGAAATGTCTCGCCATTTGGATAATTGAAGACGACACCTCCTTTTCTTTGTCCTGCCCCATTAAGACTCCTTGAGGTCTGGGTCTGTAGTGATGGTTAACAACCGTACCGGACAGACTCCTGAATTGTGGCTCATTAGTGGCATGCTTTATACTCACACTGTTGAAAATCAATGTCCACAGATGCTTTGTCATGACATTAAGAGCTTTGGTTAACATTTGAACATTCAGAGATTTTAGTCAATTAGTGATGATCATTAGTCTGTGTCATCCTTTAGAGTGGTGCCAGATGTTAGTATAGAGAAAGTGGGATTTGCAAGAGGACAGATAAAGAGAGGAAAGACGTTAGAGGTGGCCAGTTGGTTCCTTGTCGGCAGCAGTTGCCTCTCATTTGTCCAAAGATTAATTTGACAGGTAAGTGTGCTGAATTCATCCCCAAGAGCTTCAAAGGTGGTCCTTGTGAATGTATTAGCCTCTTATGTTGTGTTTACCTCACTGAATACATAATTCACTTCCTTTAACTTCCTCTAATCTTCTTATCTGGGGCCAGCTGGTTTTTCTTCGCCCAGCGAGCCCAGATGAAGTTATTCTTCTGTGTGCTCTCTTGGGGCAAACAAACACTTCCTGGAATCTTTGGTGTTTAGCTTCTTTCTGCGGCACCGCTTTCACATCAGAAAAATAAGCAGAACTGCACTTTTTCACTGTATACTATACAGATATGTGTAGGTAATGTGACAGTATAATCAAAAACTTAAACATGACCTGTTTTGTATGCTCAAGGGTCAAATGCAAGTAGCACAAACAATGCTGTTGATTAAAAGGAAAATTGAAGTACACAGTCCCTTCCCATGACAGATCTCTGTCAGGGCTGTCCGAGCATCTTTACGTAGCATGACACAAAACATCTGGTTCCTCTTTAGCTGCATGGGGGCGCCTGGCTAAGCCTCCCCTGCAGGCCGGGCCATCCGCTTCACAGGGAGGACACGGGGGAGGCAAGAAAGGAAGATACAGGGCAGACAGACAGTTTGTTAATGTTTGGATTCTGTTGATATCTTTTGCACTGTCTGCCCCAGAGATCAGTTTCAGAATGAGATGTTTGACATTTCTACAGACATTTCACTTGTTTCTTAGTATTTTCATCCACGTAGGCTTCATCTGCTAACAGTAACTATCCAGTTGGTCATGTTGTACATCCATTAAGTGTTATGTACAATACCCAGAGACTGACCTTGAACACTTCCTGTAATAATGCTCACATAGAGCCTATGTAATACATGTTTAGTTTAGTAAATGGACAAGAATCATACATTGTCTGAAACCTTCGCCCCTATATCTTTCCAACTTCAGAATTGGGGGGCTCTGCAGCTGACATTTTATGTAACTTTCTGAGACCGACACTTGGACAAGCTTGCCACTTCACGCAGAAAGAAGTGAGAAAGTATCAGGTGAACTTCTCTTTCTAGCTGTTGCATGTGTATTTTTGCACGAAGAAAACAGGCAACATTGTACTCAGATCATTTTTGTATTGTAAAAAATAAAATGGACACGTTTGTGTAAGATCAATAAGACTGTAGACCACTGGTTCCCAAACATTTTGGTTTATGACCCTTTATAGGTGATCAATGCCTACTCAGTTTAACCAAAATGGAATTTCTCTTCTCATATTGTTTCATTTGAATAGTTCATAAGAGGTAGCACTTCAGTATTACTCAAGAAATAAGCAGCGAAAAGAAAATTAATTTGTAATAAACATATTGTGACCCCTCTTTCAACAACTAGGGAACCACTGTTCCATATACAAATGTAAGTTACTACTTAAATAACAAAATCAATTCTCATACATTAGACATCGTGTTTGGCAAAAGCTTTTGAAAATTACACTCAGACACAGAGAGCGCACAGAGCAGGAGAGACACAGGGTGTATACAGGAAGAGTAGGGAGGAAAATGAGAGGGTAAGGAAGCCCTGTGGCATAGGAGACGAAGAGTGGGAACGAGGGCAGGGGAATGAAAGACACACGGTTAGGTCGCATTAGGAAGGAGAAGGTGAGGGGTTGTTCACTACAGAGATGAGAAAGAAGGGAAGGGTGTAGAGGTTAATGACAACCTACAGTGAGAGACAAGAAATATTCTACAGCCATCTCACGCTTTTCACAAACCTTGAGATCACAGGAGAAGGTGCTGGGTACTAATCTGGCTCATTATGGTCAATTGAGCTAATGGTGGCTATTGTTCTCCAGCAAATCCCGGTTGAGTCACTCGTTCACTCCGTGTGTGTGTGTGTGTGTGTGTGTGTGTGTGTGTGTGTGTGTGTGTGTGTGTGTGTGTGTGTGTGTGTGTGTGTGTGTGTGTGTGTGTGTGTGTGTGTGTGTGTGTGTGTGTGTGTGTGTGTAAAACAACTTCCTCTGTATTATTAATTAATGTTTAGAAGGAAACACACTTACATCAGTCGTAGTCTATACAGAATTTAGCACCATTTCCCATCAAGACATTGTGTCCCAAAAAGCGTCAGTTAGCATTGTGACTCAGATTTAGTCACATGATGCCCGAGACAGCACTTGGAGCAAGAGATAACCTCTAAAAATGCTGGTTTCCTTAAAGTTTGTAAAGTCAGATTCAATGAATGCACACACCATTACGATTAGAACCAAGTAAATATCAGAAGTAGGACAAATATTGCCCATAATGTTGTGGATTTTAAGGTTACGACTGTCGGGTCAGTAAGGATTTCCAGTGGCTGTATCCATAGTTATTGCCCATGTATTCGTCATATAATTTTGAATACTTTAAACCCATCCCCCTTAATGGAAAGCCAACAGGATTAATGACTTTGTTTAGGCTCCTGTGGTGATAATCCCCTTTAATGCTTCAATAGCCATAGCCTGCACCTTTTCTATTTTGAACACAGATGGGGAACAGATTGTTCCGGAAGAAAGGTATCTAATAAATACCCAAACCCCAGTCACACACTTTTACCTCTAGTCCCACTACCTCCTCATTTTCTACCCATATTTTTCTTTTTTCTTTTTTTCTTTGTTTCATGCCCTTTCTTTCCCTTCCACACCTGTTGTGAACTCTACCTAAACAATGGCTGACTTTCCTAAGCTCTGACAGCCCGACATCTGGAAAAAAAAAAACTAGTTGCCCCCCCCCTTCCTTTGTGAATTTATGGTGACCTGACATTTAGCAGGCTCAAACTTCTCTGTGAGGGGTGTGCAGACTGAACCAGGTAGAGTTACGTGAACGTGAAATGTCACCTTCTAATGTGTCAATAGTAGTTTAGTATTTAGTAGGAGTAGACTAGAGGGCAATACTCAAAGTCGAACTGAACCCAGTAGAATTTTTTTTCTAATTGTTTTATTTGGAAATTAATATTTCTTTAATTGCAGCTAAATAATGTGTTTTTCTTTGAGAGAACAACAGCTTTTATTATTTTGTGTTGCTTATTGATTTTAGTATCCCTGGACTAAACTGCATTCAGTCATGTTGTGGGTTTGAATGTAACTCATGACCTTTGTTGCATGTCATTCTGTCACACTATTTTACTATCTTACAAATCAGAAGGAGGTTGTTCATTGTTTTACCTCATGCGAAGGAAAAGTTAAAATAGCATTTGATAACACTTGAGGCAGACCTGAGGGAACAATAAGCACAATACCCTCCTGTTGCCCAGCACAGCACATGGAGCATTTATCTCTCCAGATGGACTCTTAATTCATTTTGAAGGGATGTGAATGAAAAACAGGCTCCACTTGTGCCTCAGGTTATTTATAACAGCTTTAAGTTTCAAAAGACGTGTTCTTTGTCTTCACAGTTTGCACGTGGCAAACTCCTACTTTATTTTGGGCACATGAAAAAGGTGCAGAATAAGAGAAAGGCTATGCATATGGCCCTCTTTCATTTACAGGGAACCCTTTTATTGCCTCGTGCTGACACACACACACACACACACACACACACACACACACACACACACACACACACACACACACACACACACACATGCTTAAAAGCTCAGGTGCAGAACTAGAGCAGACAAATATACCCATGACCACATGCACATACATGCACACATACATAGATACATGATAACTGTGCTGGGTTGTTTTAACACTATAAATACTCCTTGGGTAGAGCCTATCCCATTATAGACACGTGCAGCCTCCTCCCCCCTCCCAAATCCTCTTATAGCATCAAGACTTTAAAAGATATGAAACGTCTGTCTTCACAGAACACATCATAAATACAAAATGTGGCAGTCCATTGCCTTATATTTGGTTTAAGGTGTCATGTAACTTTTTTAGTGGCTTGTTAATTTGATGAAGAAGCCTTTTAACTGTGGCTATGAAAGAGTCGTTATTTTTGTATTGGTGTATTTATTTACTTACGCAGCACTTTGGGATGTTTGAATGACAACAAACGCAGTCTAGTTTTCAGCAGAGATGTTTGTTTAAAACTTTAAAGCGGTTATTTTTTTTCTCTCCATATTTCCACCCCTTGAGTTACTTGTCCTGGTATGTCAATGCAATGGCTATGACAGACAGAATAATTGGTGCCAAGACAGTTTGCTTGTGGCAGTGCTACATTATAAAAAAAGAAGTTGGATATGCATAAAAAAATGCTGTCCTTTTAAAACAAAATAATCACCCAACCTTTCTCTGCTTGCCAGGTTTTCTCAATGATCAGTTATACAAGATGTTGTATTTACTGCTATTTCTTCAGGGGAAAAAAATATAATTCAGTACAACTTCCTGTGCAGAAATGTCTGGAGGCAGACATCTCATCATGCGCCTGGACAACAGACATTGTTCCATCCATTTATCTTTCATCCAATACGTACAGGATGCAGCAATTCTGTCAGGACAACAAACATAGATAATACAAAAAAATGAAATATTTAAATTACTGCAGTAGGCCAGACACAAATCAGTGAAAAAAAGAAAAAGAAATTCATGCATAGGAAACATTACCCTCATGTGCTTGTTAGTTCTTATATGTGATATCTGTGTTCACATTTATGAAATTGCCCGTACCACATACAGTGACAGAGTGGTCTGTCCCTCTTCTAAAATGTTACTGGTTCAGATGCAACATGTTAACGTAACCCTTACCTACTCATTGACTCATTATCTAAAAGTAGTATGCTTACTGTATTTAATATGTAAGGTAGAGGGTCATTAAATGTGTACATATGTCAGCTCTGCATTGCTGCCTAACTCCCTCCAGCTTTAAATAAGCACAATCTGAGCTGAGCATTAGGGACCACCGTCCTTCCTACCATCTGGTCTCTGTTGATTGCCCTGGAGAATAATACTTCCAACTAAACCCACTCCTTCTCTCTCTGTGTCTCCCAGGAGTCCACGCAGGTGAGGTGAGGACAAGGACGAGATCTTCATCTGCCCCATCTGTCCATCAACGAACCAAGTGCCGCGGTGCCGGCCACCCTCAGGTCACCTCAACCACGACGGGCGCCAAACAATAAAAGTCTTGACCCTGGCGTCCCTCAGACAGACTGCACAAAACAAATATTTGAGGCCATTATATCTCATTTCTCAAGGCAGCCTGCACTGAAAAGATCAACAGTGAAGGGTGTTGTCGGGAGAAAGAAAAAGAGAAGAAAACGTGTGGGAGGAAAAAGTAACCCTTTCAAAGTGCACCCCTGCCTGCTATTTCTGCTGCGGTGTGGGCAGGGAGCGTCTCTTTTGGGAGTGCTTTTGGCTGACAAAAAAAGGACTTCCCTGTGCCCTGCCTGCCTATCCAAATGCCTGTGTAAATACTGGATAGAGATATCAATTTGTCTGGGCTCTAACATTGCCCAACAAAGAGACTGTAAGCTATCTATAGAAAACGTTACAACAAACTTGGACTCTGTGGTCTCCTGAATTGCTACTTGTCTATTACCCCCCAAGGAAGATTCACGAGCTGTTAGAACAGGAAGTAGAGCCGTCACAGTTTTCTACACTTAGAAACTTTTACAAACACAAACTAGGGTTGCAATTTTCACAGGGCGAACAACTGCTTTTTGGGCGACACCAGAAGCTGTCAGTCATTAAGGGGGCTGCCGTTTTGATGTCTCTCCCAGCTCAGTAAATCAATATGAAGCCCCTAACGCCAGCTGGATCCCCCTCTCCTCTGAGGCTCCTCAACAAGGGTCCAGACTACCTGCGCAGGCAGATAGATGGTGGAGGCCACGGCCGCTCAATCAGCGCTGTGGAGAGGCTTGAGGCAGACAAAGCCAAATATGTTAAGAGTCAGCAGGTGATCAACACCAAACAGGAACCCGTGCTGGTGCCCTGTGCTACCCCACCACCGCAGCCCCGGCGAGCTATATCCATCCCCGGTAGCCTGACGCCTCATCTTCCCCCACGCCATTCATCCAACACCCCCTTCTCTACACTCTCTGGCTCCTTCATCTCAAGAGATGAGAATGAAAACGATGACTCCAGAAAGGAGAACAGACGGACTTCTGTTGACGTTGAGGCGCATAACAGGAGCAATATGAAAAATGTCCTGCTTCCAAACCCCAGGACTCCTGGTATCAACGCCTTGGTAGCACCGCACAGTGCCCCTGTACTCAGAAGGAGCACAGGCAAACGCATGCTGAGGCCGGACTCCCTCGTCATTTATAGGCAGAAGAAGGAGTGCAAGAGCCCCAGCAGCGCAGCAGCGGGAGAGAACGATAACACCGAGGTGAAGGGCTACAGTTTTGTCCGCCGCCTTTTCCAGGGCTCCATGAGGGAGAAGAGTAATGGAGGTGAAGGCAGAATTCAGAAGATGGTGATCGGTGAAGAGAAAGCGCCATCACGGGATGGAGACTCCCGCATGTCTTGGACCAATGACAAAGACACTACGGATGGAGGACCAGGGAGCAGGAGGTCCAGTAAAACTGACCAAGAGCGCAGCCCAGGGTCTATCCCCAGCCCTGGCTTTAGCTGTGTGCTTGAACAGACTAAGAATGGATTTATAAATGGTACTAGTGATGGTACTACCAATGGCAACCACTCAAGTAACCATGATGATGAGAATGACCCATGGAAGCGTGCGTCACCCCCACCAGTACCCAGACGGCATTTTGGGGAGTTACGGCGCTCAAAGTCAGACCTGCGTCTGAGCTGCTCAGCGTTATCAGAGCAGGAGCATTTCTTTGACTTCTGCGGGCTGGATGTGGACATGATAGAGCGTCTGGGTCGAGAGAATTTCCTCTCTGGTGCCAGCTCCATAGACACACTCTCTTTGGCCCTCCGCAGTGTAGGCGGGGACGGCTGCGGCGGCTCAGGGGATGGCAGCGGCGGCTCAGAGCCCAGCGAGTTCTCTCAGCACTCGGGAGACGGGCTGTTTCAGGAGGAGCTGGCTGAGCAGCTTCCCAATGGTGTGTCAATCATTGAGAGGAACGCTCGTGTCATCAAGTGGCTTTACGGGTGTAAGAACGCTGCTCGAGAGGGACCCAAAGAGTCTACTGTTTAATATAGGGACAAGGAACCATGTGCTGTGGAGTGCTAAGTGTCTGAGGTGTTCTTTCTAACGTAACAAGGGTTCCCTGTTTTTTTTGTTTGTTTATGCTTACATCCTTACAAAAAGAGAAGTAGCTATTCAGTAAAATCCCATGGTGGAGTATTTGGTTCTGCAGACTTTTACCCTTTGTTGTTGAGATGCACTACAAACCAAAAGTCAAAGCATTGAATCATGAATGAATTTCACTCGAATCTCAAAAACAACATTCAGTATGGGTGTGTGCCAGTGTGATTAGCTGGCAGCATTGACGCAATGCATCATAGAAGGAAAAAATAGGACTTGTTTCTCTTTTTGAGCTGCAAGCAGCAATGTAAGTAAACGCAGCTAGAAAAATAGATTTTTCTTTCAATTTCAAATGAATGCCACTGACAGTTGACTTTTGTTTCAGACGCAAATGTGTGCATGTAGGGTTAGCACTCCATGGCACATGATTACCTTTAGTCCCTTGCTCTCCCCGACTCCAAAGAGACTGTTTCTTCAACTGCTACTAGTTATCTCTGGTCAAATTGATATATTGTATTTATGGATCTCAAGGACGTATTGTGTGGGTATACACAGATCTTACTGATGAATGGAACTATTTCTCCGAGCAAAATGTTTCGGTATCTGTGTGTATGTGTGTGGCTGTGTGTGGAGTGGACGTTGCTGTCCTCTCCATTTGTAGCTTCTTTTCAGTTATTGACTGAAATCAGCCCCTGTGACCCCTCACAAGGCACATATGTGTATGTTTGTCATGACGCAGTGGACACAGTTTAGTGTCCTTGACACCAACACTCTCCTGTAATGACTAAATTAAAATGGAAAACCACTAAGCTATGTTTTTTTTTTAAACTGGAAAACTGTTGTGTGAGTGTGAAGTGAACCATGAGTACCTCATTCGGATCTGTCCCAGTTTAGTTTGTGTATTGCTTTTTTATACTCCTTAAACGCAGGCGTTGGAACAAACATGCGAGGCACCCCTGTGGGGTTTGTTAATGCACTGAACTGGACAGAGAGAGAGGAAATGAAAGATAGACATATAGCTTTGAGTCTTTACAGAGATTCATCTCATATAACGTTAAACACTGAGCTGGATTCAAAGGACCACCCGCATTATGGTAGACAAAGAGCCATGCCTGGCCAGTAATTTCCATCATTTTCATCTGATTTTCTAAATTCTAAAGATGACTTTCACACACTATAAACACTGTCCAATAATCACTTGTGACACACTCATTGATTACCACAGCTAATGCCTCATGCATGTTCAGTGCTCACAGCTGAGTAAGCTATATGGTTGCAAGATAAGCAACAGGGAAAGATTCCTGTCAGAGCAAAACTGGACTTTTGCAAGCAAATATAAGCACAATGAGAATTTAAATCTCACAAAAGAAGTTTAAGAAATGAAGACAATTTCATAAAAAATGAATATATTCACCTCCTAAAGTAAAGGAACTAAAGTTGTCAAACCTTTACTGCGAAATGTTTTAGGATGTCACTTTCACCATCTGGCAGTTTACAGATGTTCAGCCTTCCCAGCTGGCTCAGTCAGCCCGTTTCCCATCAAAACAAGCAGTGGAGGCTGAAGCCGCCCTCCTTTCTCTGATAACCAGAGATCCTACCTCACTTCATCCATCCTTCAGTGATTCTCACTTTATCTCCATGAAAGGTCAATTCCATTGCTTGGCCTGTAGGATTCCACTGAAATATGAACTGGGGGTCTGCCGAGGTATGCGAAGGTTAGACCGAGAGGCGTTCTGGGCTGAGAATTATTGAACCCAAGGGCACAATATATTTGTACATGTGATAAATTAACACAATTAGTTTCAGCTTTGACATGTTTAATTTTCTGTATGTATCATCAGCATGGCTCCTAAAAAACCCTTCAACCTGCACTTTTTTTGGTTTTATATCTCCCTGTAAAAAAAACATTTGGTTGCATGTTTACAAAGTGGCTCCATTAAATTCTGAATCTCTTTTTTTTTTATTTGATATATATGAGAGATTTAGTTTTTATTCCAAAGAGGTTTGTGTATGATGTACACAGCAAATAAACACAAAGAATGAAATAGCATGTGATGGTAATTTCTCTGTTGTGTTTTTGTGTGAGATGTTCAGTTATAGCACATATTGCCGAAACACAATTTTCTGCATAAATGACACTTTAACATTCTTTTATCATGCACTATTCAATGAAGTATTTATTTTATATAACATTAGAAAAATAGAGCAGTAAATGTTAAGACATACAGAACAAGCTGGGACTGAGGTGTTCTCTAATCTTCTTAGAGGGTAATGGTCGACTGAGTCAGCGTTGTGATGCCGTCTCATCCTTGACTCTTTGTTGCCTCCCTTCACCACATCACGTCTCATTTTGCACATTATCTCAAGTGGCTACGCGCTAATCCTTTCAGCATTCCCTGCATGGTATGCTCTTGAGTGAGTTGCAACAGGTTGTGTTTATAGACAAGGAGGCCTCTGTGTGGCATGATGCTATGTCTACGCCGTCTGAGAGGCGACCCTCCACCCTGTCTGCAGACTCCTCCTAACACTCTTTCTCTTCTATCCTTCTAAGACCTGAGTCAGCGTTGGTTTCCACATGCACCAGCTCACGATGTATTTTAAAACTCGAGGAAAAAAGTATTCTTTCTATTCTTTCTAAGTCTCCCCTAAGTCTCAGAGCTTGAATCTTTTAGTGAAAATATCAGGTGAAGTTAGTCCTTTTATTGTTGGTAAATTGGGGACCGACTTTTTGTTTTAAGAAAAGTTGAACTTTTTGGGAAATATGAGTATTAGGGATGCACCGAACATTTTTGGGATTTGGCCGAATACCGAATCCACTGGTTAAGATTCTGCCGAATCCGAAACCAAATACCAAATTCTACTCCCATCCTCAGTCCATTAACACAGTAAACACATTAATGAAATAAACAACGTCCACAGCAGTGTATTTTTTGTACCTGAAGTTGCTGCATTTTGGCTGCTGTTGTGTATTGTTTAGGGTCCTTGCCACCATGAGACAAATCGGCATTGCAAATTGAACATGTAGCTGGACTTGAATCGCCTTCTTCTGACTGAAAGTATTGCCAAACAACAATTTTTCTGCTCACAAGTTCCATTTTCACTTTCTCACAGCCTACTGCATTGAACGGTCCACCTACGTAAATACCTTCCCGTAATCAACGGTGGCGTAATTACGTCGACCAGCGTAGCGCGCTTAGTGCAAGCGTAGGGTTCGGTTTGGTGGAAAAAAAACTCTAAGTTTCGGCAGAAACCGAACCCTGTCAAAAAGCCCAATATTCAGCCGAATCCTGGATTTGGTGCATCCCTAGTGAGTATTCACTTTTTTTTGCTGAAAGTTAGCTTAGAAGATAGCCTCTAACATCTAACAGCCAGTAGGCAATAAGCTTATTTACAACTGCTACTGTTTATCAAAATATAAATAAATGTGTCATAACGCTGACGGAAATACACAAAAACACATGACGCAGCATAAATCGTCAGATCAATCGTCATTTTTTGTACAGATTAACTTACAGGTCTTTACAGTCTTTAAAGGAACACGCCGACAAGTTAGACAAGTCGATACATACCCTTCTCATCTCTGTGCGTGTTGTAACTCTGTCTGACGGCTCCACCGTTAGCTTAGCCTAGCACAGATCCTGGAGGTAACCGGCTCCAACTAACCTACTGCTCCGAATAAGTGACAAAATACCACCAACATGTTCCTATTTACATGTTGTGATTTGTATAGTCACATCGTGTACAAATAACAACGTCACTTGAGACACAGCCATCTTCTAACCGTATATAAACTGGGAACTATATTCTCAGAAAGGGAAGCAGTGCGGAGTGATATGCTGCAGCTCTGAGCAGAGCTGCAAGCATATCACTCCGCCCAAGTAGCGCTCAGCAGAGCTGCAAGCATATTACTCCGCCCAAGTAGCACTGCTTCCCTTTCTGAGAATATAGTTCCCAGTTTATATACGGTTAGAAGATGGCTGTGTCTCATGTGACCTTGTTATTTGTACATGCTGTGACTATACAAATCACAACATGTAAATAGGAAAATGTTGCCGTTATTTTGTCACTTACTCGGAGCAGTAGGCTAGTTGAAGCCGGTTACCTCCAGGATCTGTGCTAGGCTAAGCTAACGGTGGAGCCGTCAGACAGAGTTACGACACGCACGGAGATGAGAAGGGTATGTATCGACTTGTCTAACTGTCGGGGTTACGGTGAATAAGCTAATGTCCCAATAAGTCGGCGTGTTCCTTTAAGCTAAAGCTAATTGCTAACTTGGCTCAAACATATTTACCAGACACACATGAGAGTGGTATCAATCTTGTCATCTGTCAGAAAGAAAGCGAATAAGCGCACTTCCAAACTTGCAAACTATTACGAGCTTCATTTATTCCTCTGGCTTACAGACATGAATTAGAAAACGTCTCCACATCTCAATAAAGTCAAAATGGGTGCTGTACGGCTTAAAGTTGATCCACTATTCACTGTGCATGAAGCAGCTCCATTTCTGAAGATGACTTCATCAGCTAGAGGAAAGACTTAAAAAATATATGATTTTTATTTTCAGGACGACTTTCCCAAAGGACATTTAAGGATACAATTCTCCGACACATTCCCCGGGTTCTTTTATGCAGACGCTGAATACAATTTTGCGAGCTGGTTTGTTTATATAACTTTATTTACAGGCTCAAGGTCCAAATAGAAAAGTACACATAACATATTACAAGAGGGGTACACACAAACACACAAACATAAATACATACAGACATACTGACTACCACATATTACATAAGGGAACATACGAAACAAACATACATACATACATACAAATAGCTATGGACAATAATTAAAACAGGTACAGATGTGTGTTCCAGTGTTTCCAGAGTTGGGAGGTATATCTGGTATCACTAAGTGCAGGGTTGGTTAAGGAAGTTAAAATTGTATTCTTTGACTTAATCTGTACATAAAATTCCTGCATGGAAGGTGGGAACATTACTCGTCACAAACAAATGGCTAGCACTGGTCCATCTTGGACACTTCAACAAAATTTCTTCAGATAGCCTTAAAGTCTTGCCTAACAGCAACACATCCAATGTAACTGCACACATTAACACACAAATACACAATTGCTCCATCCCTTTACCACACTTCCCTTTCCCTCTTTTGGTCTTTCCCAAGGCAGAAGAAAACAATAGCTGTCCTGTGTGCCTGTGTCAGTTACTCGGACCGGAGGGCCTGCTGTGACATCCTGTTTTGGGTTCATAGGACAAGGTTTAAACATATGGTCATGTTTTGGGTTTGGTCTTTCTTTCCCAGTCTGCCTAGAAATAAACAGACAACAGCTGGTACTGTAGAGGACGATTCAGATTGTATTATTACAGGGTTGATGTAGTTTAGTTTAGTTTAGTTTAGTTTAGTTTGGTTTGGTTTGGTTTGGAGCTTTCTGGGGAAAAGTTGAGCTAGTGTACCTGTTTCAGAATTTTGGTGAGCTTGCAGAAAATGCCTGGTTTGAAAAGTGGATGGTAAACTGGCAGAGATCCACCACTCCAGGCTTTGATGCTGCTGATGTGGTTTTCCACTCACATTAAAACATCCCCACAGGGGGTCCAAAGACCTCCTGCTTTACACTCTTGCCCACCAGCAAATCCTGTCCAGCAACATTCTGACCCAGTTATGACTTCACAAACTGGTTTGGAGTTTAAACTCAATAAAGCATCTCTTGAAACTTAACTATTCTTAGCAATTTAACAACCCACAAATGTACCTAATGAATGTTTGTACTGTAACTCACACAAGCAATTGTGGGTTTACTTTGTTCATTTAGTTTTTTTTCACAAAAGCACAACAGACTTATTTCTAGGGCAAAAATATGAAAATGTGATTCCCTCTTTGCCTGGAGTTTTAAATTCACTGTGGTCTTGAACGCTTCTGGCAACTGTCACAACAAGATTGTTTCAGTGTCACATCACATAGGCAGGCAGAACATGAGCTTCTTTTTGGATAAAAACCTCCAGTCCAGCTGTCTGATAACAACTCGGGTCAAATACTATCATTTTGTGTCTGAGTGGCCTCAAACTGTGATGCATTTGTAGCTGAGAATTTTTCCTCTGTGCTTTGAGAAGCAATAATGTGTGTCAGGGTTAGCATTGGGTTGTGAAGTGTGTCAAATCTGGCCTAGTTCTTCTGCGCCAGCAGCTTCAGCAGACTGTGGATGTCTACGCTTGAGAGAAGCTGGGTTCATGACTCAGGCACAGAGAGGCTGAACACACAAAACTAGCACAAAGGTCTGTGTGATCTGCCAGTACAAGAATAAAACATGAAAGCTAATTAGCAGCTATTACAAAGGCACAGTTTCATCAGTGATGTGCTAGATACATCAAAACGCTACGAGCATGGGGGACCTTGTAGAAGCAGTGGGGATCTGTATCTGAAGATACTGGTGAGGACAAGAGCTGTGTTCAAGTTACATATAATGATTCTGACTAGATTTTTATTATGTAGTCGCTAAACACTGGAAAGCGGCATAATGAAGTATACTCAAAGATGTCAGTATAAATAATACATTTGCCTGCACTACTGTCCCACATTGCAATATTAAACAGAAACTTGAGCACCCACTCAGCTGGAAAAGTGTAAGAATGGTGGAGAGAGGGCTCCAGATTAATAATGATAAATGAAGTATGGTAATGTTACAGGGGAAAGTGTTTTCTCTTTGTTAAATTAAAGCGTTGTTTATTCCTAGTTTGATTGATGTCTTTCAGCACATAATGTCTTTGTGGAAAAAGGTAAAGTAAGTTGCTTAAATATAACTGTCTATGTGTATTAGAAAACAAACAGTGCCTTGTACTTCAGTGGGGGAGTATCCCTTAAATACACTATCAGACCCTGTTGCTTCTATCATAGGTCATTTTTCTTCTCTTTTCTATCACAAAATCGAGAAAACAAGCAAGCTGTGCTGAACGGATAATCATAATACCAAATTACGTAGTAATGTATGGAATGTTTTTGGATTCACCACACATAGAAGGAAAACATGTAGATAAATTCTAGTCTGGCTATCACCAGACCCAATCTTTTCAATCTTTTAAGATTGAACATTAGTCTGGGGAGTCTGCTCTGTATTTTCTACTGCACGAGAGGCGTGATCATAGTTCAAATGACTCTGTACGCAATTGGATAGTCCTTCAACCAATCAGACAAACCATCCGGGTGACGTACTTTGCAGAGTGAGGCAGAGCGAAAGCCGGTCGGTAGTAAGGCAAACACATCCTTCTTTTGTAGGAATTGTTCCAGGGCAACTTTCTGTTCTGTTTTCAGAGAAAACTTGCTTTGAAATCTGAAAGATTTCAAAGCGAAATCTGAAAGATTTCAAAGCGTCAACATGGCTGCCATGTTGAATGTAAACAAAATGCTGCTTGGTTGCTTCTCTATTGTCATAGTGTTAAACCCACCAATAGCGCGCCACGTGGATAAGCCAGTTTGTGATTGGTTCCCGCAAATGTGTGACTGAAGCAGGAGAGATAAATGTACAGGTTTCCATCCTGAGCTGCAGGGATAAATCAAATCGCCGGCAGATCGGGCTGGAATTACCCAGTCTAGATAAATGCAAGGCTGCTTGCTGTCTTACAGTAATGTTGGCTTGTTATTCAGAGGACCGTTAATGATCAAAAAACACCAATTCTGCTACAACGTTTCTCAAAAGGCTATATGTGTAGTGTTGAGTGTTGAAATGAATTTGAACACATAACGCGTTGATTGTTATTTGTTCGAACTTTAAAATGTCAGCCCTAGTACGTAGTTTTGGAACTTGAGAGGCAGTTATACTATTTTGATTCAAGAGTGGGAGAGGGCACCAGAACGTGACCCTACAGTCTGATTTGGTTCAGTCGCAGACTCACGACTGTGAGACTAAAACAAAAAGTAAGTAAGTCCAAGGAATGGCTGGAATGGTCGAAAACAGCAGCAGTCAAATCAGTTATGTAACAGTGTTTCAAAATCAAACAGCTGGTTTACATCTGGCAATGCAACCTACCAGAGAATCAGTCAAAAAGGAACAAACTATGTTGTACCTGCTTATTGTCCTAACTCACAACAGCAGAGATCTTCAACAGGGGGCCCGTGACCCCTAGGGGGTCCTCAGATTTACTGCAGGGGGGCCGCCAAAATATTGTTTGATGTATATATCTTTACGGTCTTTAAGCTAAAGATAATTGCTAACTTGGCTCCAACATATTTACCAGACACACATGAGAGTGGTATCAATCTTGTCATCTGTCAGAAAGAAAGCGAATAAGCGCACTTCCAAACATGTCAAACTATTACGAGCTTCATTTATTCCTCTGGTTTACAGACATGAATTACAAAACATCTCAAAGTCAAAATGTACAGATAAAAGTTAAAAGTGAATCCACTATTCACTGTGCATGAAGCAGCTCCATTTCTGAAGATGACTTCATCAGCTAGAGGAAAGACTTAAAACATATATGATTTTTATTTTTGGGACGACTTTCCCAAAAGGACATTTAAGGATGCAATTCTCTGACACATTCCCCGGGCTCTTTTATGCAGACACTGAATACAATTTTGCAAGCTGGTTTGTTTCTTCAGATACACAGATACACACATACAGTGTTGCTGTTAGACACATTAACACACAAACACACAATTGCTCCTTCCCTTCCCACCACACTTCCCTTTCCCTCTTTTGGTCTTTCCCAAGGCAGAAGAAAACAATAGCTGTCCTGTGTGCCTGTGTCTAGGGGGTCCTCAGAGTTATTGCAGGGGGGGCCGCCAAAAAATTGTTTGATGTATATTATTTGAAAGTTGGTTTGTTTTTTAAATTAAAACATGTCTGACATGAATCCGACATATTATAAGCAAAGATGAATAGGCCTATTCGTACAAAAAAAACTGTTAATTTACACAGCATTGATGACACATTATAGTAGCCATCCACAGATAAAGTTTACCTTAAAGCTTAAGGACTTACTTTGGCTTCCACGCGTATGTTTAACATTAAAACATAATGCTTAAATAATAATAATATAATAATATTATATCCATATATCTGTCCCAGTATAATATGCAACTACATTTTTATACAATATTTGTAGGTCCTTGGTCGGTCTCTCTTTCAGCTAAGGAGTCCTAGGGCTAAAAAACGTTGAAGACCCCTGCACTACAGAACAATTTCAGCTACTGCCCCTTTTACTCTGAATGCCAAGCTGCTCCCTCTAAATGGCTGAAATCTTAAACCAACGTTGGCAGGAGGTGCTGGAGGAATCTGCTTTGGTGTACCCCCACCTCCGTAACAAAAACCATCTCTGAGCTGAAGGTATCCTATAGCTGCGTCAGGTCATAAATCAGAGGAGTGGCCCTTTTCATTCCCCTTCTCTCATGCGTGACCTCAGCTTCCCGGGGGGTCAGGGAGATGGGCTGAGCCTTAGGGCCTGTGGGAAACCTGACCAGGAGCCATAGACCCTCTTCAAATAACCGTCTGACGTCAGGAAAGACTACTGCAGAACAACGGCGGGACTGCCGGAGGTGCTCTGGTTCAACCCCAACTGAAACTTACACGAAAAGGAGACAAGAGTTTTATGTTTTTTATTCTCAGTCAGGTCAGTTGATCCTCATTGTAGAACAAGGGCAGGGATTGACCAAAAACTTGCTTGGCTAAACCAAAACTGAATATTGAAAAATATTTTATATTATAAAATTCATTCAGGAAGTGTATGCTATTGACAGTTCCCTGGTTTAGATGTAAAATAGGTTAAATAATTTACTTTAACAATTGCTGCAGTGTGAAAGAATCCACGTTAGTATGAATACACCAATGGAAAGACTATGCTTTTATTCTTGTAGTTTTCCACAGAGATTGACAGTAAAACACCAAGTTACCAAGTGATCAAAAGACAAAAGCTGCTTCTTTAGCACTGGTAGAATACTTCCAGGTAGCCAACTAATCTCCATCATGCTGCATTACTTGAGAAGCAGAAAATTGAGTAATCGGCTCTTTCTGGAACTTCAGACAATTAGAAATAGTCTCATCGTCAGATAGCAGCATCCCCAAACTGTTATAGGTATCATAAGTTATCATCAAATCTAGATTCATTATCTATTTTCTCTGTTTGAATATATTCACTCCTCTTGCTCTCCCAATCCGTCTGTCTTGACTAAACAATTCATGGAAGGCTTGTATCATGTGGATGTGCCGTCGGTTTAGTTGTCATTACTTTGAATTCCTCATTGGGGAGGCAGAAACTACGCACTATTAGCTTTAAAAATGCAGCACCTTTTTCTAGAATATCATTTCTTTATAGTGAGTGACTGAAACACAATGTCCATCTCTGTAATACACATTCATTCATGCCAGCTGTGAAAATCTACTAACGATACGAGCGAAAGTTAATGTCACTGTAATTATAGTGCTGTTTGCACTGCCACTGCTATAGCAGAAAAAATGTGAATTTTTATTTAAATTTTTTTATTTAACCTTTTTTTAACCAGGTAGGCCATTGAGAACAGGTTCTCATTTGCAACGGCGACCTGGCCAAGAAAAGCGTAAGCGTACAAGACAACATATAGTTTCACATTCAATATAGTACAAGAAAACAGAGTGCAATAGACAAAGTGATAAATAAATAAATACGTTGATGGAAATGCGAAAGTGGAAAGGTGATAACATAATATACATGAATAGACAGTCTAGAACATTGCTGAGATGTAGTAAAGAGTCAGAATACAGTTAGTGCAAATTAAATTGTGGTTATAACACAGTATGTATAAATAGATAGTCTATATGAATGCTGAGAAGTGAAGTCAATATACAGAGAACGGGAGTGTTCTGCCTTATCATGAACATAAAACCCATTGACTTCTTTTGGGTAGCCACTGCTACAGTATATAGCACCCTAAGTTGAGACTTGTAGCCTATTTGTTGTGACAGGAACGAAAGAAATGAATGTTCTTTGTTGTGACAAGTCCAGTGTTTTGGATAGCCGGGATTGAGGTTGTGTGGTCGGGAGTTCAGCAGAGCTGGGCCAAATACTAGCTGCAAATAATCCTCAGTGTTTGTTTTCACCTGCTAGGAGTGCAGATTAGCAGGGTTTACTGCCGGTTTTGCTATAAGAAAGAAAGAAAATTCGCCCTGTAGAGTAATTTTAAACAATATTCAAACAGTGCAACCCCATCCTTCCCATTTGGCGAGGAAGAATGAGAAGAATCTAACAAACAAATTAGCAAAGATCTTGTGGTGAATGGTTTTAGTTGTGTCTTGAAGAATGTTAGAGAAGTCAGAGATGTACTGTAGTATGAGACTTATATGCAACATCTTGAAGATGATTGTTATTAGGTTTTCTGCTGTTTATGAAACAAAAATGCCAGTTTGCTGATAAAAAATGCTAGTCACTATTCAAAAGACTATAGGAATAAATGTTTTGGCAGTGTACGACAAAATAAGCCAGATTTGTTTTTCCTGCTGTCAAACATGGCATCGTGAATACCAGCCTACTCTTACGGGTTTATTAATTTAAATTAAAAGTGTTCCACGCTAGTTGGAAAAGTTTGAAAGTCCTGTCGAGAGCAGATACCCTGAGAGCAGATGTTCCTCATAACAAGCAGTAAACAGGTTTATAATAAAACTAAGGAGGTAAATCAAAAATCCAGAGTCAGCCACATGACATCTTTGGCCTTTTGTTAGATGATGATGATGGTTGAACAGCAGTGATCAAAGTCAATTTTCTTTTTGTTGCATTTAATTTGATCTGAAATGCTATGGTATCCCACCAGTCATTACCAACATTAATTGTGAGAAATTATTAAATTATTAATTAAATTATATTAGTTTTTTCAACAATGAGCCAGTCTGATTATGAGGTGACTCTCAGAGCATGTCTGAAAATCTTGATTCCACATAAAACAATGAAAATGCTACTTTTTTCTCCAATTTTATTATATATTCCCTGCAAATTATCAGTTGATTTACATGAATATGGTGCATTTAGCTACAAATACTGTAAGCAGGCAAGAGCCTTGCTAAAACAGCTGTTGAAGGGCAAATAACTATTCAGGATTTAAACTTGAGAACTTACAGAGCAGACAGACTCTATGATTACTACCCCGACATGCCACCTTAACACAGTCTAAAAACATGGGTGTGTGCAGATTTTCAAAAATGTGTTTTTTCTACTCTTGTTGAAAATGATTATAATTCCAATATGTTTTACATCCACAGCTCTCCGTCATCTTTTACAGTAACATTCTGCAGTGCGTTCTTCACTGTGAAAGCATTTTAGACCACTGGGTAGTGAGAAAGCTGCCTAATCACATAGTCAGATCTATTCCCAGTCATGTGGGAACAAGAAAACATCAGGTCGACAGCTGGCCCTCGCTGTATCCATGAAAACATTCATCTATATTTCTCCGACACTGATATTCGACTCCCACGAGGGCACAGAGTTCATAACCCAAACTGCTCGATACAGTGTCTTTATTGGTCACTTTATTGCACCCCTATGGTTTCCGTTTACTCTCTTTCACTTTCAGGTTTTGATGTTTTCACCAAACAGGGTAAAAGCGTCTCCTGGGGCCATATGTTCACAATATGGCCAGGGTTCAACCAATGACAGGACGTTTTCCTTTTTATATGGCAGCTTTGATGTGTTCCACAGCCAGTTAAATTTGTTTGGGAAAATGTATGTTTAAAAAGACAAATCATCTGCAACTTCAAATAGTCTCCCTCCTCCTCCTCCTCCTCCTCCTCCTCACACAAGCCTTCAGTGACGGTAAAATCCTTAAAAAGGCAGTGCAGTAAGCTTCCGGTCAACACCATCGATTTTTGCATGGATTTCAGAGGAAGCTGCAATAGTTTGTTATAATAGCCTACATCTCCGAAGCAAATTGATAGCATCTACTGTAAGATACCTATATCTTTCAAGCTCTACATCTCCAAAGTTGTTTCCAAGTTAAGGTACCCAGGTTATGTCACTAAAGTAATTTTCTAAGACTTGACAAAGCTCCTCCAGAGAAAAACCACACTTTAGACAGACAAGTAGCATATTTGGTCTTGTATTGCAGTGTAGAGCTAGTTAACTGTCGTATTATAGTATGTAGGAATGAGAATGTAGTTAAAATGTTATTTTGCTCTAATAAAACCCTGTTTGGATGCATATTCAACATAGTGGAAAAGCAAAAAGGTTGGACTTTAACTGTGTTGTTTGTATTTTCAAACAAGTTTCACTTATATGATAGAGAAGGCTTTTAGGATGAGGACTATGTGTTTGGGAAACTTAACACTATATTATCTTGGTTGCAAATCCAATAAAGAGCAGGCCAAGCTGACGTTAGTGTACACTCTGACATAGTAGCACCTTTGCTCCTAGTAAATGTGTTGGTCCTGAATTGGGCTAATGTAGTTAGCTAACGATTTGGTGCTTAGCTTTGGAAGTAATGCTATGTTACTACTGTAGGTAGGCAGTTAGCATGGCACACAAACACAGTGTATAACACATTCCTTATGCTTTTTGTTGTGTTTTGGTTCTAAAAAGGCGATTAAAAGAAGATGAAGATGAGTTGAAATCCAAAGCTTGATAGGCTGGTGGTGCCTTCGATTGCTAAGCTAGGAATTGTTGTTTGGCGGAGATGTTTTTTTGAACAGTCAGTTCCAATTGTTGATGCAGGGAACAATTTACTACATGCATCTTACAGAGCGGGGATCATGATGTTTCCCTCTCAGCTACATGCACATTAAAGGTGCCGTAGGTAGGATTGCGAAGATCAAGGACTTAGCCAAAAAATTTTAACATCGACAACTTCTCAGTCCCTCCCCCCTTTCCGCTAAAGCCCAAAACGGTCTCCTGAGCCCCTCCCCCTACAAGGGAGAATGAATGTGTGTGCATGTGCAGTGATTGACACGCAGTTAGACAACCCCCTGCTTCTCATAATCCTAATTCCCAGTCCGACAAACAATTAGAAAAACACAGCAAATCCACAAAACCATGCAAACAACAACTGTCAAAACATGCATCACATCTACTAATAAAACCAAATGAAAAATACACACTGCTAAAACTCAAACTAGGCAATTAACCAAAACATGCAACATTGGGAACAAAATGAAAAGCTGCCTAAAGTCACATTCTGACATATATACACAGCAGGAGCAACATTAGTGAGCAGCAGCACTTGATGTGTCCTCTGAGGGTCTGTCAGGCTCCAGATGAAGAGCGTCTGTCTGCTGCTCTCTCCAACCTCCACCATCATCAAAGCAGACCAGAGCGTTTGACCTCGCCCTCGTCTCCACCACAGTTCTGGGGTTAGCCTTTCCTAATTTAACCCCAGTCTGGTTGCCAGGGCGAGGGAAGGCCCATCACCATGGCGCCACGTTGGGCAGGATCTCCCCTGAGGATTCGGCCAATGACAGCCCTCAAAAGCCACAGAGGATCCCCACCTGACATATCATCCTCTGTGGGATCTAATTGTATCGTTTAGGAGAACACCTGTCAATCATTAGGGATGTTGGGGGGGTATCACATTACCTTTAGTTATCTTTGTTAGCTTTTAAATTCTTATGTGGATAGCTTGATTTGATGTGTCACTTGATTATTTGGTCTCTCTGCATACAGTAACGCTCAGTTACTTAATTATAACCATAATTCTGTCCCCTTTGTTTGATTGGTCTATCTGCACTGGAATATTCAAAAATATTTACTTTTACACTACAGTTTTTTTTACAACACTTACTTTTACAACAGTATCACTTGCAGTATTACATAAGTAGTATTGAAAGCAGGGAAAGTATGGAAAAACAAAAGTAAGAGTGGCATCTTGTGTGTCCTCTGCTGTTTGAAAAAAAAAAAACACTGGAACAAAGATTGTTACAAACATTTTCTCAATTAGAAGCAAAGCAATATACTTGTATTACATTTTATCAAAGTTACCAGCAACAATCTACAACATCTCTGAGTGGGAAATAAGTAAGGAATATTAAATGCAAGAATAAACTTACTGAAGTAATTATATCCGAAAGTGACTATCCACAATGCGTATTACAACTGACAGGTAAGAAACTTGAAAACAAATTATCAGTCAACAAATGACATGGGAACTGCCTGTTGCCCCAGTGAAGTCTAATGTGGTCTAATACAGTCTGTTTCCTCTAATTACATTCCTCAGTCCATCAGCATGAGCTCTCATGACTTATTGCCAAGAGTCTGAATTACTGTGCAAAGTCCAGTGAGGAATGCAGCTCCATTACGTAACAGACTGCAGGATATTTGAGTTTTTTTTTAATTCTGCGTGAGTGATCCAGGTGTCTAACTGGCCAATTAGTGTGTCACTAACACAGGTGTAGAGGTCATCAAAAGGAACAATTAGTCACTTCATTAAAGTGGAATGAAAGGATTAGGCCTGCTGTAATCTCTCATGAGTCTCCAAAAGATTTCTCCACCTGCGCAGACACACCAGACGTGATGCTAGACAGCTACAAGGTTCAACCTGTAATAAGGAGTTATAATACAACATAACATACATACTATTTTTATATAGTTTGTTCTATTTTATTGTTTTTATTCTATTCTAATTTAAATATTTAAAATATCTGTTTATACATGTTATGTGTGTGTATCGTGGAGGAGGCTGTATTGTATAATGACAATAACAAACCAGTGAATCCTAAGTAGACCAAATACAAGGTGGTTGCAATTAATTGATTGATTGATTGATTAATATAATTATGAGTAAATCCAAGCTAAAGTTAAGAGTTATGACAATAATTCTTTAGATATGTTTTGTTTTCATTTTACTTCTTTTTCCATTTCCATATGGTTAGGGTTTTTTCTTCCTACCTCTTCTCTCAGGGAAAATAGGACTTTTACTGTAAGACAATGTACAAACATTGATAGGTGTATGGATGCACATACTGGCAGCCAAAACTAGCTGCTCTTCAAATAACAGACATCCAACTGTCCCAGGTTGCCAAGCGACCAGTCACAAAAAAATCTTTGCAGTGTCCCTGAAGCTGATTGGTATTTGACTGATATCCTGCTGCAACCAGTGAGAGCAGAGGAGGAGGACTTGCAAGGAAGTGGCCAGGTAACAGGTTGCATGGTGAGATCAATACATCCATAGGTGAGATTCTATAAACTTGTGTTTCATAAATAAAATGAAGGTATGAACGTGTGTGTGTAGAGTCAATTCATAGGGAATAACAGATCAGACTACAAGTAATGCATGTTTCTAAAAAACAATGGTCTTCCTGCATTGTAATTTGCTGTCTGCTGAGGTGAAGGTTTTATCTTCAGTTATGAGAAAACATGAACTTGCTCAAGCCGCTGAGCTGCTGCAGCATAACAATCATCCAAGTAAGATTTCCATCTGAGCATAAACATGTCAATATTGTGCATGTGTGTGTGCGTGTGTGTGTGTGTGTGTTTTGGATTCCATTGCCATCAGACTTTTACTCCTTTTGATTGTTTTGTCTTACCAAGAAATTGCTTGTGCATGGTCTTACAAAATGAAATAATGTAAAAGAACAGTTGTAACATTATTTTTTAACTATACTTCATTTGGTGCGTTAATGTCCCCACAAACAAGTCCTCATAAATGCCAACTCCCCACAATAGCCTTGTCTCACAATAGCTCTACCTCCCGACAGCCTCCATCCACTCCTTATCAAGTAACACTGTCTACTCCGCATCTCCTCACCCCACCACCTCTACAGCCAGACAGGCTGTGACACCACAGATTCCCATGTCAGAAATAGAGATGGACAGAAGGACGACGACTCCAAAGAGAAGCAGCATGAGAAGGAACGGAGGAATTTGTGTTGGGAGGGAAAAGCAAAAGAATGACCAGTCGAAGGAGAGACGGAGGGGCTTTAATGACATCTTGTTGACAGGCTGGATGGGGGTATGCATGGCCCCTCCAGGAGCGGAGGAAGAGAAGGGTGTAAGAAGAGCCATATAGGCTTGTATAGCTGTGAATAGATGTGTGCTCTGTTATGCTCCCAACCCTGCATGTCTCCATGCCTGCACTGATCATACATGATGAGAAACAGGAGCAGTGAAATCTCCAGCTGTGCATCAATGTGTAATTTCCGACTTGGCCCGTTATGTTACGGGCCACTGCTGCCTCCAGGCTCAATTTGCTGGGCATGGATGCATGATCAGTCTGTGGTGTATGAGGGCTGTGTGGTGGAAACCCAACAAATATAATTTCTAATTTTCTTCTTTTTTCTTTACATTTCTTGAAATTAAAAGGGAAACATCTTCAAGAACTTCTTGCAAGTCCAGTTGCCTTTGCTTATCACAGAGAACAACCATGACCTGGATGACTGAGAACTTTCAAAACATAACTTACTTACAAACATAATAAAGGGTTCACTATGCTTAAAACTAAATAGATCTGCAATAGTCTGCCTCCCTAATCTGTTTTCAAAAACTTTGTCTTTTATGTGTCTTTGTCTTGACGCAATTAATTGTACAAATGGTAATTAAGGAAGGAATAGTAAGGAATTAGGCTTAAAGGAATAGTTTGACATGTTGGAAAATACACTAAGATGCAAAGAGCTAATAATAACTGTAAAGCTATTCCTTTAACACCTCCGCACATCCAGCCAATCGCTGCATGAAGTGGGCTTCATTATTAGACTGTCTAATTTGGGAAGTTACAAAAATTGACACAGTAAGACAATATGACCAGCACTTTGTTTTAAGCACACAAAGGCTTTAGGTTGAAAGCAACTGGAATTGCTGTGCACCAAAAACCAATGAAGTATCTTAGATGGTAAAACATCTTCAAGAATAAAAAAGCAAACCCAGTTACCTTTGACGTAGTACTTCTACTTCTAGTAGGCTACTACAACATCCTACTGGATTACAGAGAATCTTCATAAACTTTGTACTTTTTATAGATTTTAAAACTCATTAAAGTATTAATACAGTACATGAGACAAGTTTTTATCTCCATCATCCTGCTAAAAAAAAATTTTTTCTCCTAAACATTTTCTAAATGCCTTCACAGTGTCTTGCGGTGTGCTCTGTGTGTGTATGTGTGTTTCTGTGTGTGTGTGTTTAAGCTTAGAGGTTGTAGCTGTAGGTCGGGAGCAAAAGCAAAGAACAACGACCCTAAACAGCTGTAGCAACAGTAACTTGAGCCTGACAGGGACTGTGTGGAAGGCTAAAGAATTGATTAGCATTCCAGCAACCACAATACCCAAATATACAACGTAAAGATATCACACGCACACCAGCACTTTTATTGTCTAAGCAACCAGCACAACCAGTGGTCCAAAGCAGCAGCCTGACAATCCAGCTCTGAAAAGCAGTATGATTGAACTGTAACCTTGTGGCATATCACTGCCTTAAAAATAACTCTACAAACTATAATTTCGGAGTCAGAAACATCTCAGCTGCTCAGTTATATTTTCTATGTCATGTATGGAAATACCATGGCTCATGTTCTACAGGCTCAGCGCTTCTCTTGGTTGGTAGGCCCCGGTCAATACAATCAATACAACCTACACATAAACTACAAACATAAACTGAGAAAGAAACACACACACACACACACACACACACACATACTGACTGAAAATGTATTGACTTGTGGTCATAGGACAATCCATTAAGCCCTGAACTCTTGTTAGAGTGTCAATTGCTGTAGAAAAATCCATCTATTTACAGCAGACAGAGACAGACCTACATTTGGAGATGGGTGATCAGATTTCAACAGAGTTGGAGATAGATGATGGGTGGCAGTGTGTGTGTGTGTGTGTGTGTGTGTGTTTCTCTGTGTTTGCGTGCCTGTGTGTATTTGGGTTTTTGGTGGGTCATGGTGTGGCCAGAGGGGGTGGCTTAGTCGAGAGATTACCCCTCTGCTGGGAAAAGAGGGGGCAGGTTTTCTTTTCAAAGGGGGTCCCAAATCCGTTCCTAAAGAGCCGCGAGATTACAAAACTGAGATTGAGCCTGTAGATTAGAGGGATGAAACGTTCTGTGAGAACCTCCGTAACGCGAGGTGAGGGACTCAGGATTGATGGTCTTTGAATAATTCACCTCCCTGCCTCTATTGTCCTCTAAAACACTATAAAACCTTTCTGAGAGATTATACAGAGGCATGCCAATTCAATAATTACCACCACTGGCCTGGAAGACTGAGAACCTGAGAAACGATTGATACCACTCTGGTATCGATCTTCTCATCTAACTATCTGCAATAATAAAAAAGATGCAAAGAGCGTATTTTCCAAACTGTAAAGCTATTCCTTTAACACCTCTGCACATGCAGCCAATCGCTGCATGAAGTGAATAATTCACCTCCCTGCCTCTATTGTCCTCTAAAACACTATAAAACCTTTTTTCGAGAGGCTATACAGAGCCATGCCAATTCAATAATTACCAAACTCTTCCTTTTGAAAAGCAAAGCAACAAAAAAACAACTTTATTTCTGACAGAACAGCTTAGACTTGAAAGGGGAGAGAGAAAGGGGGAATGAGATGCAGCAAAGAGCCGCAGGTCAGAGTTGAACCTGCGGCTGCTACGTCAAGTATTAAGCCTCTTTACATGGGCGCACGCTCTACCAGGTGAGCTACCCAGGCGCCTGCAAAAAGAGATTGTATTCATATTTTGTGGTGAGTTCTCTTAGATGTCATTGGAGTTAATCCAAATGATTTTCTCTTTAAAATGATGCATCCATAATTAAAGGGATAGTTCCAAAACCAAAATCACGCAATAAAACAAGCAAACTAACCGATTGAAGCAGCGGTAGACTAGCATCTCCTGTTTTCTGCGAGGTAAAATTACTGTTTTTGTCAAAGGAGTCTGGTGACTTTGAAGAGAGCATAGATAATGGCTCTCCCACTTTGAATCGTATCACTCCATTTAATGGGTGCAGCCTCATAGGTATGGTTTAGAAGGGGCCTAGTACACCTACTAGTAGGTTCAGAAGGCTGTTATCATCTATTCATATGGTAACGGTCGCCGTTAGCGTGGTCACGACGCCTTGACATCACTTTATAAAGCAACACTAGAGAACTTTTCCCGCTTTGGTCCCCCTACAGGTTGGAAGCAGAATTGTCCATTACATTACATTATGCAAGTTTGCCAGATCGGGTAGCGCAAGCAGTAGTTCGAATGAGACAACCTGTAGGGGGACCAAAGCGGGAAAAGCTCTCTAGTGCTGCTTTAACGTTCTGGACTCGGAGGTAGAGTGTGACCCTCATATCTGATGAAGCGAAGCGGGTGAACGGGTTCAGTTCCCCTCCTCTAAAATTAAAGTGATTTTTTTTTCTGCACTCCCCATCTACAGTAAATTGCTAAAGCCGAAATTATACTGTCATACGTAAATGTCATCATCAGAGGGTATACACGTAGACTCTGTGCGGACGCTACAAGTGGTAGCGTAGCGATCTCCCAACTATGCACTCGTGGGGTCCGCAGCTGTGCTTGTACGCGTCCGTTCCAGAGTATAAGCGAGTCTTCAGCTGCCATGCTGGTACTCCTGCCTGCTTCTCCAAACTGGGGGTGCACCGACCGCCGTCTACTGTACATGGTAATACACTGACTATGGATAATATCTCATACAACCCCACTTCAAAACAAATCCAAATGCATGGTTATATGTTGTCGTTATGAACAATTTTAAGCTTTGTAACTTTGTAACCTTTTTTAAGGGATTAATCGTCCTGTTTGAAGTATTTCATTAAATTAAATCAAAACCAAACCACGCGTTCACAGGGATTCACACATTATCTGTTGATGATTAACAAGGCTAAAGGGTGCAAGACAGAGGTCATAATAACCCTCCCTCTTATCTCTACAGACATACTGCAAACACTGGAGATTAACACTGACGACTGCTTTGGCTACATGTTTGTTTGGGGGATCTCCTGCTTTAAGCTGATAAAAAAAAGATTGTCATATGGTGCACAAGTTACAGCTAATCTCTCACACTTCTCTGCCTGAAAATATGACCTCTGTGCAGTAACTGTAGTTCCTGAAACCTCCAGTCAGTTAAATATGACCACATTACTTTTGGGACATTAGTATAATTACTGTAAACAAGAAGAACCATTAGAGAAGAGATTAGCAGTATCTGGATGCATTTCATGTTCAATCTACTAGAAATAATTATTCAGTTTGAAATGACAGTCACCTCTCATTTGAGGGTGTTTATATCCACATCAGATGGAAAAGTGTAGGAATTGTGGCCTTTTTTATGCATACTTCCTCGATTTTAGGGAAATGTATGAGTGTAATATACCTTTTTTTCTTCCATGGTGATGCTCTACTCGCCCTGTACTGCTGCCATCCTCACTTCTTGTGTGTTTTGAGGAACTTTTCCCTTTAGCCTGGTCCTCAGCAGGTGAAACACAAATGTGTTTGTATTTCTAGAATAATTGTCCTGGTGCATTGTCTCAAAATTGGGAGTCCAACCTGTGAAAATTTTCTGCATGTCTTCCCCTTTCATGTCTAGCTGTCCTATCCATTAAAGGTGAAAATGCCCAAAAATTATCTTAAAAAAAAAAATGTATGAAGAAGACATCTTTAAAGCAACACTAGAGAACTTTTCCCACTTCGGTCCCCTACAGGTTGGAAGTGGAATTGTCCCATTATGTCTCATTGGAACTACAGATCCGCTACCTGATCTGGCAAACTTGCATATTGCGGTTATAGCCGGTAGAGAGCCGCAAAGCGAATGCAGAAGTGCCGTTCACCCTGTTACGAGTTGATGAACCACTGAAATGATTTTGGAAACATTATTATAAGGTACAAAAAGTTATCTAGTGTTGCTTTAAAAGTCAGGTATTTCCACCCTCATAGACATTTCAATTTAAAGCAAATGTGTTGCAGGGGAGACGAAACAATGACAAAGTCTGTCACTCACTAGTATTTCCAGCTTGCACTTTATATGTTTTTGTGTGTGCATGCTTTCCACAGACTAGTTTTACACCTTTTTGCCTCAGGCAGGTGTGGCAGTTAGGTAGTAGGTTAGAAATCCTCAGACTACAGTGTGTTTGTGTGTACATCTTTGCACCCGTAGGTTGGTTTTCCAGATGGGACAGCTGCTGTAAGTGTATGAGTCACCGTGTCTGTTGAGACGCTGTCGTCATACCTGAGTGCTACCAGACATGCCTGTCTGTCTTTGAGGGCTTTTATGTAAGAAATGTGTGTGTGTGTGAAGTCAAATATTACCTTTCCTGTTTTCCATACCTTCACCTGTAAATTTTCTGCCCGACCCCGACTCTCTTCTGATCTCAGATTTTACAGACAAAACAAGCTGAGGGGCCAACGAAAAGACGACACCTCAGGGCTACATTTTTATGTACAGTACGTCTCTCACTGACTGATGCTATTTTATAAGCTTAACAACTTTGAGACCTTGAGCTGTATTCTTGAAGAGAAACTTCCCCAAAGCTGGCATAGTCCAGTCACTTTTGGCTGCATAATTTACGACTTGAGTTGACCAAAAGGAGTCATAAAGAGACAGACGCTGGAAATACAACTTCATCTTACAACATAATCACATGGTAGTTTGACCCAAATTCATCTTTCTGCACTATGCCTCTAATATGGTCCCACTGACCTCACGTGATGTTTTTTCTTTCCTTTTTTTAACAAAAAAAAAATGACTTGTGTGGATAACCAAAATCTGCTTCAAAGGATAAAGAAAGCATCTATGTATGATACAAATCTAATTTTAATTTTCTTGTGTATTTCAGCTTTGAACTTGAAGTATGTGATAGAAAAGTCTAATCAGAGCCACTCCACCTTTGTAGCATTAACCTGTCACCATAATGACTGTGTTATTGTCATATATCATCATAATCACAAATGTAATCCCACCACAAAAGACAATCATGGATACAAAAAGATTAAACTTGTTATATTCTCTAACCATCTCCAGATGAGCCAGCAGAGAAAAAGAAAAGCATTGTGGGCTATGTGCAACAATTAACGCAGGTTCACACAGCGTTGCGGGCTGCTTTTGTTTGAAGTAATTACAGTGTGTGGAACAGAGCCCAGGGCAAGGTGTAAAGCAGTTTAGTCATCGATGTTCATCGGCAGAAATAAAAGAAAGTAGTGTGAATGGTTTTCTGTGTAGAAGGGGGTGGGAAAATGTTTGCACAACTCTGAGAGCCAAAAGTGAGCTGAAGGGCAAAGGCCACTGGATCAGAGAGACAGGGTGACGCACACACCTGTTTGAGAAGACAAATGATAACTGACACATTTGGGGTAGTGTGTGTGAGCATGTGTGCATGATAGAGTTGGATTTATTAAGGACTTTCATTCTGATCAACAAGAGTGGAAAAGGTACAAAGGGTTGGTTAATTGATCCTCAGCTCCTCCTTAAACATATCAAAATGTTCTTGACACTGAATCCTAAAATTGCTCCTGTGTGTGTATGTGTGCGTGCGTGCGTGCGTGCGTGCGTGCGTGCGTGTGTGTGTGTTGGAGGGAAAGTGTTTTGCATCTGATGAATGAAATGTATCAAGAGAGTGATGGTGCAGTCATACCGAAATCCACATCTCATTCATTTCTATGTGGAATGTGGCGAGACACATTTGCTTCCATTTGCCAATTCATTTTTTTAAAATGTTGTTGTTTTTTTGCAGTAGCGAGCAACAGTAAAATATTTGATAAAACACTGTGTAATTTATAACTTAAAAACGAAACACTTTATAACTTAATAAAAAAAACGTTGTTTAGGTTAGGAAGTTATTACTAGGCATCCTGATCATAACCATTAAATATTAATGTTCATCTCCATCCAGAGAACTGTCATTTATTGCCACTTGAGGGCAAACTTGATTGTAATAGGCCAATGTCACACTTCCTGCTTCCGGAATGCGGAATAGGGAATCAGAACTTCCGGTCAACAGTCCCTTTCTCCATAAGGATTTTGATTATCAGCCTAAACCATCCGAGGTAGACTGACCACGAGCTACGTGGTTGTGAAACGAAAGTGTCTGCTCCTGTAGAAGCTAGAAGTCTGTATGAAATCAACCTTGTTTAAGAAAAACATGTTTTATCTGCAATCTTATGGAGAAAAATTACACTACCCACAATCCTAAGTGTAACAGCAACGTCTCTGATTGGTCCAACTCGCTGTTACCATAGAAACGTTTACCGTACCCGCAAAACCCCAAACGGCTAGAGCGTAGCCTGACAAGCCAAACCCACATCAAGATGTTGGGTCTGGGAACTCACCATTGACAGGGCTCAATCCGAGGGGCGGGATAAACGGTTGTCTTTCAAATTCCCTCTGTATGCAATAGGATAGCGCTACAACCAGGCAGAGCAACGAAGAAAGTGGTGGAACTAGTTGATAGATTAAACTTTTGCCGTATCCGGTCGGCAAAACTCCGAACACATCTTCCTTTTTTAAGAATGACTTCAGAGCCTTAACTCCAAGTCTTCCAGAAGACAACTGTTCACCAGCAGCAGCAGCCATAAGCCCCGCCCACCGACTCTATACACAATGTGATTGGCCTGACCAGAGTTCGGTTTTTCCAGCTCGCAAGCCAACGGAGAGTTCCTAGACCCCCCTAGCTGCAAATTAAATTAGCTGCCGCTAGGGTGCGTCTAGATTTCTAGGCTAGCTAGAGCGAGCTTCTACCATTGAAGTCTATGATAGTTTCTGTACACGGTCTTGTACCTTTTGCCTTTTTTTGCCATTTTCAAAATGTTTTTTACTTTGAGAGTGTTCATTTACAATCCGAACCACACCGTCGTAGGTGACTTCAGGCAGGTTGCGGAGAGACTTGATCCAGCAGTATCTATTGGGCTCCGCCATTGTAAAAAGCTAACCAGAAGAGCCGTATCCCCACTCAGAGACTTCCGGTCTTCAATTGTTGTGTGACATAGGCCTATTGTCCCACAACAGTATAACTGTATGAGCTTCACTTATTGATATTTTATTTTATCTTATTTTATGATGAACCCACAGAAAAGCCTATATAACGTAATACAATATGTAGTCAAATATAATGTACTAGTATGTGAAAAGCTGCTGAGATGAGTACTTGTATTTAGTTTTTTTTTATCTCAGCTTATGAACCAAACAAAACAAATATTTTCCCCATTGATAATAAAAACAGCTCATTATTTCAGAGCCCCTTGAGACACATTTTAAATCCATTAAAGCCATTCTCATGAAGAAAATCAGCTCAGCTAAATGTACCTCCCAGGCTTGTTTTCACATGGTCTCTGACAGACAGACAGACAGTTACATAAATATATCCCAAAAAAATCTGAACATGTCCTTGAGTTGTGAGTGGGGGGAAGAGCTGCTCTGACTCAAACTGAGACTGACAACTGTGGAACTCAGGACAAAACTACTGAGACTCACTGAGCTTCACAGGATCCACAATGTCAGCCCTGGAATCTGACTGACACTGGAAGCACATGGAGATAATGGAGGCTGGTCAGCTATAAAAGCATGAACTCAGGCTTTGGGTGCACTTGCTCACGTAATCATCACCTTTTATTTGGTCTCACTGTCAAATTCAAAAATGGAAATATCAACAAAGGCCCCTGAATTGAAAAGGAAACAGTGTTGTATCTGAGGAAACGGGGCACAGTAGGAGAGGAAATGGGTGTAGAGCAGTGGAAAAACAGGAAATAAAGAAGGAAAAAAGAGAGATCTGAGTATTATTGACAGTGAATTATGAAGGGTGTCTTTAGAGTGTAATGTGATCCAGAAACAGGCTGTAAAACAAGATAGAAGAATACAGGAGACAAACGTTTTACAGTCAGAAGGTAAAGGAAGCCCTCTGCTGGTTAGAGGAACAACATGCTCTGGTGTTTCTGTTGATTTTGTCACACATTTTGTTTAGTTTTTTGTATTAAAGAGCCACCCTGGACAACAGAGAAATGGAGGCCCAGACCAAACTCGAAAAAAGCAAAAGGGCCCATTTTGCTCCAAAACAACCAAAACAACCCTAAACTAAAGTAACCCAGAACAAAACCTAAACATAGTATAGTGCTTCCAACCTCAAATGAAAATAAAGCAGCTTCAAAAGAACAAAACTGACTTGTTGTTGGTGTTTGCAGGGATCTGGTGTCACGCTCCTCTCCACCTCTCCTGCTTTATAGCCTGAAGAGTCAATCAGCACAGGTGCAACCTATATGTCTATCAGAGGCTCTGGGGCTGTACTGACAAAAAAACAGAAGACAACTGAAAATATGGGATGTGTTACATCTGTATTTTTTTCTGATGTTTTATTTTAGAAAAAAGGTCCTGCACACTGACCATTACGCAAGCAACAATTTATTTACAACGTTCGAAACGTTGTAAATAAATTGTTGCTTGCGTAATGGTGAGAGTGTGAGACCTTTTTTCTAAACTTCTGATCTGCCACTTTGGATCACATCCTACGCACCTGCCCGACCAAAAGAGGTGTGCAAAAAAGCTTTCTTACGATGTTTTATTTTAAAATGAGATGTACCTTTGTTGGGAAAAAAAAGAAAAGAGAAATCAAATAATTAGAAAATGTGAAACACTGTTTACTACTACTTGTAACTCATGAAATCATTTGAAGGCCTTTTGAAAACAAGAGTTAACCTCAATGTCAAGAAGCAAAGCAAACCGTTTTTTTAGATGAAACTTTTAAAATGCAGTAAGTTTGTTACTGTTGATACTGTAGACTAATTAAGACTATTTATTTAGCACTGAAAAAACATATAGGCTTACATTAGCAGTCATAACAGATATGTTTTTTCTTGGAACACACAAATTAAGTAAACTGGTTTTTCTAGACCCTGATGTTTGAGCAACTCTCTGGACATGAAAACTAGTCCCTCACATGTGTTTAGGGTGGCTGGTTGGCTGTGTCTGTCAATAATTATTGTTCTCTTTAAAGTTGTCTTGATAATTTGAGAAAAACCATTAACCAGAGTCAACTCTCTCTAGTGTTTGGAAGAACATAACACATGGCGGAGAGGAGATAAAGCTTGTAAAACAGATTATTGGTCAGAATCATTAACTGGTGATCAGGCTTTAAACTGCACGGCCCATTAGTCTGTATCACTGTTACTGGCATTCATTATTGTAAGCATAGGCTTACAAAAAAAAAACTATTAGAATTTCTTTTAGATAAATAAAGACATTTGCGCCATAAATTGATGCAAAAAAGACACAAATTGTGGCAGAAAAATTCACCAGAATGCAGAAAATTAAGTGTTTGACATTCAAAATTCCAATTGTGCTCTAAAGTGGAGATCTCATCCCCAATGTTGTGTCTCATGTCCAATGTTGAACCCAAAGTTATGCCCTTGATTGTAAGTACGTCTGTCTGGAATTCTTGGCTGAATGGATGGTTTCACTTTAGTTTAAATTTCCTATTTAGGCCCTGTTTCAGCTTCAGTCTGCTTTGGATTGATTACATTTTTCTTCCTGTTTGGCAGAAGAAAGAAAATTACATTTGCTCATTCATGCTGTGTCAGAATGTTGAGTGCAGTAGTCTTTATTATAGCATACCAAAAAAACTAAACAGCAAAGTAAAACATACAACGAGACGAAAACCCAAATCTGAGATAAAATAATATTTAAAGCCTCCTTTTTTCATGTCACAAAATTAGGAATGTTAAAAACTCACACTTTGCACAGTCTCAGTCACAATCAGAAAATGAAAGTCAGTTAAGACATCACGTCAGTGCACCTGACATTATCTCACCACACACACACATTCATATTTCACACATTTCATATAATTGTGCAGCACAGTTCCCTTCATGATGTCTGAGGAGAGAAAAAGTGGTTTAAATAAATACTTATATTATGTAATAGTTATGTTGCACTGCCAAATCTCATTACTGAAATCCCCTGCCTTCTGTGCAGGTTAAGTGAGATAATCCTCAACTAATCTAGCTATCACTGCCTTTAATCTCTTAATCCGGTTCCAGATTAGATCAAGTTTGCTGACAGGTATGAAGGGACCTCTTTATGATTTAAAAAGCACTTTGGGAAGGTAGATATCACCACACAACCCCAAAAAAGTGGGCTGTGTTGTGTAGCCTATACACCAGGTTCAACATCAGATAAAGTAATAAATCTACTGTATTTACCTCTAATCACTTGTTACACTGTCGGCTACATGCTGCGTCTCACGCTGGTAAAGAGACAGCAGTTAGCTCTGTAGGCAGATATGCATCTTACTCCCACCTCTCCTCTTAGAAATAATAAAGAATTTCATTAATTAGCGAAACTCTCTTTTAGTAGAAGCAGTTTTAGAAGTCCCCTTTGTAAAGTAAACTCATTTTATTCTGTAATAGTAATAGTAGAAGTAAGTATTAGTATATTGCAGAGTATCTCCAGGACCTAACTTTGTGTCTCCCAGGAACAAGGGATATTTAATTTTCATGTTTGAAATACGCCATGATTCATATTATAACCCCTCCTCGCACTTTAAAGTTTAATTATTTTTTTTCCAAGACTATTCTCTATTCATGGGCCTAAAATAGGGTAAGTAAATGTTAAAAAAAAACTGGGTTTATGTAACTTTTTTGTTCATTGTAATATGGTTTTAAAACTAAATCTATGGGAGACGATGCATGAGTTCAATAGTTCAGATAAAAAGGGACTTCTACAATAGCTGTACAGTTCAGTTACAGGACGTCCTGTGTAAAATATAGCCACCCCCTAAACTTCCTCCACAAACTTCCTCCTACATCTACGCCTTCATCATATTGTTTATATTCTCACGATTTCTTCATCATGAGCAGCTAGTTGCTCTTGGACTTCAGCTCTGCCAGCTTGCTGGTGACAAAGTTCCACTTGAAGGATGTCTCCTCGCTCCCTCCTCCCAGCGAGACGTATTTGGAGAAGCTGTTGCTGCTCCGTCCTTCTCCTTCTCCTCCACCTTCACTCTCCTCTCCCTGAGGGATCTGCCCATCCCGGCTCTCCTCCTCTCCGGCCTCTGTCACCCCCTCCTCACCCTGACCTGCTGCTGCCTCGTTTGCTGCAGCAGCAGCAGCTGCAGCTTCCGCCTGCTTCTTGGCAGCCCAGTTGGCCGCAAAGCTATCCCAGAATGCTGTGCGCTTAGTGGGTCGTGGAGGCTCCTCTGGCTTTACTGCAAGTGGACTGAAGATTCAGAGAAAGTTAAGGGTTCATTTTGGGAGTCCTTCAAATATAAGTGGGATGCTTTGGCTTGGAATTCACCATTGTCAACTATGTGTTAGGTTTTCTGATTTTAGATTTTAGTGCTCTACTCATTAGTTATACTGGCTGATAGTAAGTAGATTAGAGGCAGAACTGCTCTGAAGACAGAAAAAACAAGCATAAGTTGGTGGAAAAACTGGTTAAAAATAAGGGTTGACTGCTTTTTTGACTTTTTGGGAAATACACTTATCCACTTTTTTTCAGAGAGTTAAACGAGAAAATCAATATCACTTCCACGGACAGACTGGTGTCAATCTTCTCAACTTACTGATGAGAGGAGAGCAAATAGGTGGATGTTTCCCAAAATGTCTACCAACAACATAGTTTACAGTAAATGCTGTTAAGGCAACAGTCATATCTAACCTAAAAGTCTATTAAACTTTGACTTTTCAATCAAAATCTTGCCCAGACTTTCACCAAATCAAAGCTTGCAATTTATAGTTTTTGTCATATTTTGATCAGACCTCCTTTTTTGTCATTCAGTTTGTCAGAGTTAAATTATGCTACTGATGTTTAACTAAATCTACAACATTATTTGGACTTCCTTAAGCTCTGAATACATATCACACACAGAAACTATAAAACAATAAATAACCCACAGTTCCACGAACCAGCCCAATTTTTTCGACACAAACCACACAGATGGTACAAGGTACAATAACGACATCCAACCAGGCAGAAAGACAACAGCTAACAAAAGAGAAAGATTTCCACTCACTGGTCGGGGACTGGCGGGCTTTCAGTCTCCTCTAGAAGCTGGTGTTCATCGTCTTTGCTGAAGAGAGATGATAGCCTGTTCCAGCTTTTAGTCCCAGCCCCCTGCATCTGAACACACAACCAACCACACACGGGGGTCAAAGGTCAAAGTAGGTATACACCTAGGTGGTTTCAGAGGATCAGTCGAACAGTGGTCTTCTGATACATGTAGAGAAAGACCTTCTTTATTCGTTTTACAACCTCTTATGATATTCTTAACATTACGATATGCGTACATTTAACAGGTATATGACCACATTATAAACTGTATTTGTTTTGTAGGGTTAACATATTTTTTAATATATGAAATTAAGCATGAGCTGTCAATGTTCACATACTTTCCTGGCCAGCTGGGATACAGCGTTGGGTCCCTCATCCTCCTGCATAGGACCCATGTCATTCTCCACCTCTGTGACCTGCAGCAGCAGCAAAAAAACAAGACAAAATGGATGGCCAAACAGCAATGTCCTAATGCTAGTAATACAGATGCACAAGATTTGTGCACCTTGGTCGCCATCTAGTGTATAATGTTGATATTACAACCTGTAGAAAACCCAGAACAAGACCTTAAAGCACACATCAAGAAATGTTCATCAATACTATAGAAGACATGGACTGCTGGAGCCTGAAGTAAAAGCAGTATTGGAAATTGTTTGATTGTTCTACAACAGTATTTCCACATCAGTGTATGTTTTGACATGGGGTCATAGTGATACACTTAAGTCATCTTTTATTTTGCAAGTGCCACGGAGCAATGTCGATTTAAATAGCAGCTCTGCACAGCCCTCCAAATGGAAACTATCTCTCCAAACACGCACAGTGTTCCCTGCCGTCCCTGGCACTGCGAGAGACTTGAAGGTGGCTGGTCTGAGTACACCCAGAGGCCCAGACTATCTGTCTCGTCCACCCATGTCAGTCAGTCAGTGGAATGCCAACTAATCCGTTTGTTCAGCTCCCGTGCAGGATCGAGTTTCTGAGTCTTCCAGAGATCTTGGTCAGAACAACGCTGTGTCTGTTTTGTTGGTAGCAAACTCTGGATGGAGTACAGTAGTCAAATACTGAAGTCAAAGTACATGTACAACAATGTAAAATACTCTATTACAAGTAAAAAGTCTTTTGTTCAAATTCCCACTTATAAAAAATTACTGTGTAAGTAGCATTTTACTGCTGTAGCTGGTGGAGGTGCAGCTAGTCTAAATCACTTACAGTATATACAGTATATACATAATCAATCTGGGGCATAGCGAGATGATTAAGGGTGCAGAAAAGAAGAAAAGAAATCATCTGCTACACAATATGTGTTAGTTTATATGAATTTTGCTTTCTAATATTGAAACATTGGATACATTTACCTCTTTGGCCTCAAACAATTATTCAAATGAAGCCATTAAAAGTTACAAGAGGAAATGTGTGTAAACAGCCAAATAGATTGGAGAACCACTTGTTTAATTTTTAACAATGTGTTATGTTTATTAAATTTATCAACAGAAAATCTTAATCTGAAAAGTAGTAACTATAGTGTTACCGTTTAGATAAAAGTAGTGGAGGAAAACGTGCAATATTTCACTCGGAAATGTAGTGTAGCAGAGGTATAAAGTAGCATAAAATGGAAATACTACCTCAGAATTGTACTTAAGTACAGTAATGAAATGTGCAGAAATGAAACTGATTACATGCCTTCTAATGTTGCCGTAACGTACAGTATTTCAGTTACAAGCTGCTTTATTGGTGCAGTTAATATATCTGCTGGATTTCATCTTTGACACTGGAAACAGAAGATCTGCATGCTAATAATAAATGATAAACAGTTTGTATCAGTTAATAATTCAGTTGGCAGTCAAAATTGCCAAAATATGCAAAAGGAAGTATTGTAGGTAATGTATGCCTAACTTCTGCCTTAAAGTTCCCTTTGCACCAAAGACAAAACAGCCTAGCAGGCTCACCTGACCCTGTGATGAATAAAAAATGATGAGGAAACAAAACCTGGTGACTTTCTGACTTCAATGCCAACAACCACGGCATCTTTTTGACACTTTAATATATGCATATGACTGAATGAGAAAGATGGAGAAAATTGTAAATTCTGTACCTCTTCAGCAGTGTCCTCCTCATACTCAGGGTTAATGGTCTTCAGCACTTTGCTCTTATAAACTTTCCACACTGGATTCATACTTGCACAAATAGATACTCAAAACTCAGGGCACGACCTGTGAAGACCTCTTTGCCTCTGAATGCCTCTGTGGTCCACCCTCCACCAAGTCTCCGCTTCCAGCTTCAGTTCGTCTCAGTTGGGCCGACTTTGACCTGTTTCCATGCGTAAAAGTTGTCGGTAGTTCAGTAGCACAGGGAACAAGTTCAGTTCCGAGGCCCGCACAGTTTCATAGCGTTTCTCCTGCTCAGATTATGTCTGTCTCATCAAGTCAACGGAGTTGACAGCTGCTTTCATCCCCACAGAGTGTCTGAACAGGTAAAGCTAGGAAACTGTGATGTTCGTGCATGCGCCATACGCAGGTGTATACACACACACACACACACACACACACACACACACACACACACACACACACACACACACACACACACACACACACACACAATTCAGTGTCATGGTTCAGAATCCCTGCCTTGGTTACCTGGAAACAGGTGTGGATTTCCTCATGCATATTTCAGTGTTGGTAGACTGGCTCCTTTAACTCCGATGCACACACACACACACACACACACACACACACACACACATACACACACACACACACACACACACACACACACACACACACATACACACACACACACACACACACACACACACACACACACACACACACACACACACACACACAGTATTGACATGTGTATATGCTCAGATGGAAATCTTAATTGGATGATTTTTATGCTGCAGCAGCTCAGCAGCAACCTGTTACCTGGCCACTTCCTTGCAAGTCCTCCTCCTCTGCTCTCACTGGTTGCAGCAGGATATCAGTCAAATACCAATCACTTTCAGGGACACCGCAAAGGTTTTTTTGTGACTGGTCGCTTGGCAACCTGAGACGGTTGTCGTTGAGTCTCGTGTAGATAAAGAGAGATGTATAAAGCTTTGATGACTGATTGGGTTTCACCAGCCACCCTCAACAATACAGCCGAGTGGATTTGATCATTCGCAAAAGAAAATTAATGTTAACTCGACATGTCTCAATTATCTCTTTTATTGCAGTCCTGATTAAGGCATTGCAAAAACTCTACATTGAATATAACAATTGCAATGTAGCACTTGATATACATTTACATAAAGCTATACACAGTAGCCTTGATTATAATCTTGATTAATCCGTTAAATGTGATCTAACTTGCCCTATAGCTCTCCTATTCCTGGTTTGGATTACTATACAGTTGGACAGTAATGAAGCTGTAAGGTTGGGTAGATGCATAAGATCAGCATGAATAATGAATGCAGTTCTATGGACGACACGTCTATGCACACAGACTGATGGATGTCTGTTATTTGAAGAGCTGCCAGTTTGGTTGTGGCTGGAGCAGCTCAAGTTTCAGAGTGGAAAGAGTTAACACACCGCACCAAAGCAGTGGATTGTTAAGGCAGCTTCTTTAACGCTTCTTTAATAACCTGCATACGTCTTGTTATAAATGCAGAAAGGATTATCTATTCAACAACTAATAAATAATATAAGATGTGTAGGATTTTATCACTAATGTAAACATGCACAATAGTGAAGTTTAAGAGCATTATGTCATACAGGATTATTGCATCAAAAGGATAATAGATAAAAGTTAAGAAGTCTCACTCATACGTTAATTAAAGTACATAGATGTATTTGCATATTATGATTTCATCTTTTATATGACCTGCAGTGGTGGAAGCAGTATTCATATCTTCTTAAGTTAAAGTTTTAAAATAAAATGTACTTAACGAATCAAAACTTCTTTGTAGTTGGCCAGTGGCCACTGTCAGTGGTTCAGAGTGGTATATCATTGTGTATTTTGTATTATTATGTTATTATTATTGATGCAATAACATGTATTAATCATTCACAAAACATTGTTGCTGGCTGAGGTGGAGCTCATTTTAATTATTTTATATACAGTGGAAACTAGTTTAATCTATTACAATACATCATTTTCTAAGATGTTCATATTTATTAAGATGTTAATGTGGACAAGTACCTCAAAATAGTTGGACTTTTTGTCAAACTGCTGTTTTCAAGGTCAAGAATGAACCTTCAACCTCAGTATAGATATTGCTGATATTGTTATACCAAACAGGTTTTTGCCATGCCATAAAAACAGAACTGTTGTAATGTTTCTGCCCATTTAATCAGAGAGGATCAGAGAACCCAACTACAACATTGGAGCAAGAGACAGATGTTCTGTTTAATTTTCTTCACATCATCCTCATTAATTACTCTAATAGCCAAACAGACACTACTCAGATTTCCCAGTATTCAAAACAATTGTTTTCTAATTACACAGTGCCTTCTCTAACCTTGAGGCTGTTTGTTTTATTATTCCCATTGTGCTCAATTCATTCATTTGATCTATTTTTAAATCTCTGCTAATAGTACCTTGCATGATTGCTCAATGGTGTTTTAAGCCCCCAACATCTCCTTCCAGGCAGCGCTGCACCTAACCCTAACCTTAACCATAACCATAACCATAACCATAACCATAACCATAACCATAACCATAACCATAACCATAACCATAACCATAACCATAACCATAACCATTGCCTAATCAACTTCAAGGCAGCGCTGCGACCATTGACTTCAAAGCACCTAACCATAACCATAACCATAACCATTGCCTAATCCTAGTGTCTTCCAGGCAGCGCTGCCTGGAAGGAGACGTTGGGGGCTTAAAACACTGATTAACATGCTCAGGATGTGATAGAGACAACAGCATGATGCATTGTGACCTCACTAAGCCAGTGTTTAAATAAAGACTGTGAATTCTCCATATATCTTCTTATTTTATGTATCCTGTTTCAGTTACCTTTAACTTTCACTTTCACTGGTATTTGCTTATTAATTACTGACTGGATGTTTTCCAGATAAAAAGCAAATACTGAAGAGAAACATTTCTGTTACATGCCTTAGCCTTAGATTACCACAAGGTGGCTCAAGAGTCCTTTACAGTGTTGGACATCTGGTTTTGGATGTTGTGAGGAAGCAGTCATTTCTAATAATTCCAATGTGCTGTGATTAGTACCTTGACTTCAATTATTACATAACAATCTGCTAATGCTGATATAAAGTAGTGAGGGAAATGTGTCATAATTCCTATCAACAAACACACTATAAGCAAAAGCGCCACTGTAGCAAACAGATCGTCTTTAAAGAAAATGTAAAGCTACAAAGAAGGAACAATGGGCTTTTAGTGCTTCAGTGGTTATCATATAAACCTCATAGCGTGGCAGTTTTGATTTGATTTAATGTGAAGTTTCTTGACAACATTCATCAAAGCCAATTATCATTTGTAAAATTTGTCTTCTGGTGGACAGCTGGCTGTTTTATTTTTATTTCAAATTTTCCAGTAAAGATGTGTCTTTGTTTGAATTCTTCCACTGCAAAGTTCTCTGTAAATGGGGGTCAATGTCTATGTCACTAAGCAGTCTATGTCTTGATATTGTCTGTACATAATAATATATGGAATATTTGAATGTTTCCTTGATCTCCATTATTACCTTTTTGCTTGTTCCCATACACAGGAGGTCAAAGTGGCACTCCAGCAACTGGCAGGGGTGAGACAAAAATAAACCTAATCTGGGGATAATTTCTAGACAATCAAAAGGGATTTTGTTTTCGGTGTTGACTCATGTGGAGCTTTCCACCGTTAACATGAACCAAATGATAAAGTCCATGCTTATGTCTGCGGGTGCCCTGAGTCCATATAGCATGTGCATTATATGCATGCGAGGCATGCTTTTTTGTTGCGTTATAAGCCTTGCCTTCCTTTTTTTGACCACTAGGGGGTGACAGTGAAACAATCCTGTGCTCTATTGTGCTTCAGAGATATGGAACAAAATGTACAGAACACAGTGTGCAAATGCATCTGTGTATAATATACATGCTCATGTGCCACAGTGTCAACAGCATGCAAGCCTGTTCAAAGTCACATGAAAGATAAACAACTGCTGTGCCTCCTCTGAGGAGCACCAGCATTATCTCTCAAATAGTAGGTCACTGAATGTAAAAGCACATGAGTGTTTTTTTTCCTTCGCCATGCCAGAGTAAATCAATGCCGACAGAAATAATAAAGACTTTGGTTTAGCAACAACTAATCCTGTGGATAAAAGGGAAGACGGATGAAGCAAATCCATTTAACCTCTTTTGTACAAGCAAGCAGCAGGGAGTACTGCAGTTACTACAGTTACAGTAAGTGTTAAACATACACTAGTTATTATTAATTGAACTGAGCTTTGCACTGGTGTCTTCCATCAAGCAGCATCAGCATTACTTATCCACATGAAATGCTGAATCTAGTCTCGCTTTGCCAGACCCTCCTACAAAGTGCGCTAGAGGAGGGTCTGGCTACTCCACATAGCATTCGGAGATGGGAGGAAAACATGCTCTGATTTAATGGCATTTCTTTAAACCAATCACAATTGTCATGGGGCGCTAAACTCCTCACAGAGCCGCTGCAAAATAGTTGTGGGAGCGAAAACTCAGATTGGACAGATAGTCTAGCTATCTGTCTCAATTTACCCTGCAGAGATCTGAGGAGCAGTCAACAATAGTCCTCATTAATCCACCAAATTTAAAATTACAACACAAAGAAAGCGGAAGGAAAGGAAGAAAAAACAACATGCATCCGGCGGAATTTCCTGCAGCACCGGAGCAATCCCGGAAGTGTAACATCAAGGATATAGACTATGCTGATTCCTACATAAAAACTTGGAAGTACATTCTTAAAGGACAATTCCGGTGCAAAAGGAATCTAGGAGTTAATAACATATGTGTACTGAGTCGATCGTATTCTGGGATCTGTTTTCATGCTAATCGAATGTGTCTCAAGCTTCAAACAAGCTACCGCAAACTGGTGATTAGCTGCTAATGCTAGCTTTCGGGGCAGAGGGTAAATCGCTATTTTATACCACTAACAAGGCTCAAAATAGCACCACACTTCAACGGTAGCATGATGAAGGTCCCTACATGTAAATCAAAGTAATGAGAACTTTGTAAGTGTACAGACAGTTTATTAAAAAGTAGTGCTGTCAGTTTAACACATTATTAATGGCGTTAACACAAACCCATTTTAACGCTGACAATTTTATCGCACGATTAACGTTCTTTTGGATCTAGCTAGACCGGAAACAAAACACGCCCGGGCAGCAAAATTATGAATCCCACTATGGCCATGCCAAGACCCGCCCTACGAAGCAGCTCGATTGGCTGGGGTTAGGCATCTCACCTCGAGTGGTTAAGGTTAGGATAGCGGATTGGTTGGGGGATAGGACCTGAACAAATGGGGTTACGTTACCTTGGACGCCTGGCCAATAGTAGTGATTGAAGGGCGGGTCTTGGCGTGGCCGGCAGCACACACTTGTTTGGGCTTGTGAGCCGCGTTTTTTCAATAAAAAAACATTTGCACAAAGCAAGCCGATAAGAGCATTAAAATGAGAAAATATAATGGGACAAAAAGAAATCAAGGGACATTTAGAATAGATAAAAATGTGCGATTAATTGCGATTAAATATTTTAATCATTTGACAGCACTATTAAAGACAGTAGCGTTCATGTTTACATGCGGGCGCCATCTTGGAAAACAGTCATGACCAGTCGAACGACGAACGCTGTGTTACTGGTTACTGGTTGCACAGCGATTTACCCTCTGCCCCAAAAGCTAGCGTTAGCAGCTAATCACCAGTTTGCAGTAGCTTGTTTCAAGATTGAGACACATTCGATTAGCATGAAACCACATCCCAGAGAACGGTCGACTGGGTACACATGTTATTAACCCCTAGGTTCATTTTGCGCCGGAATTGTCCTTTAAAGGAAACAAATGGAACAAATACTGCATTACAAGTAAGTAAATAAGTAAGTAAGTACAACATTTGTCTCTGCAATGTAGAGTAGTACAAGTATAAAGTATAAGTATAAAATGCAGATACAAGTAGTTTAAAAAATGTACTCAGTGTAGACACATCACACTCATTGCTAATTTGCAGTCGAGGATCAACTTACATATGTGCTTGTCCATCTTCACCCCATGCACCCAACCACCCACTCACGTCCACTGGTGTCCTCATAAGGCCCTTCCATTTAAAGCCTGTTGTTCGAACTCCTGTGGCGACTTGGATTGGACGAAGAAATTTCACCTGAGTGCGTGCATGGTCTTTACGAAGCTGATACATGTGTAAATGCTCACCAACGCCACCCCAAAATAGACCTGAATGTTAAGACATGGGAACATGAAAACTGGTTGCTCTTCAAATCCAGTTTGAGTGTTGAATAAGTAAAAGGCCTGCTGAACTTTGCTGACAAATTGTGATTTTACTAATTCTTGGCCAGGCACATTTTGTTACCTTTGGACAGAGCCAGGCTACCTGTTTCTTAGCTAACTCTATACCTGTTTTTCAAGCTTTTCAGTTAGCCTTACTTTTTTCAAAGGTAACTTGGCTCCTGGCCAAGACATTCACTTAACCCCCAGTAAAACAACTTCAACAAACTAAATATGATTTTTTACTTAGTGAGTTGGTATTGTTTCCAGCATTTATGCTAAGCTACTCAAATTGAATGCTGGCTGTAGCTTCATATTTAATGGACAGACATGAGAGTACCTGCCGGCTGCAACCCTTCTTTACAGGTTGAATACATCTATGAGCTGCTTAATCACAAATTGATTTTCTCCTCTAATCTTGTCAGATTATTTCATCTTTTCAACTGTTTATAAATCTGAAAAGATAAAACTTTCAAGTAATTCACAATAGATAAACAGGAATTAGACAAAATAAAAGTAAGTAGGAAGGTAAAGTAAAAAATAAAATCTAAAATTTCAATATCATAACAATAATAGGGTAAAAATAATATTCTTCTTGTGTGACCTATTTATCATGTACCTCTTTCCACAACTGAACACACACACTCACTAGCACCTCCCCGCATGCACACACAAAACATTCACACCTTCACATACCCATGTGCAATTACTAGTACTTTTAGTGTGTATATTTCTTTTATTTTTGTGTATATATTTCTTTCTAATTCTGTGTGTATATAACTTTTGTATGTATATTTCTTTCTAATTGGTTCTTTTACTATTTATTTCTTGTCTTTTAGATTTAGATTTATGATACTGGGTGAACTGCTCCTAAAAATGTCGTATAATGAAAATAAATCTTCTGATTCTGATTCTAGTGTTTTGATCTCTCTTTTTCCTTCCCAGGTTACTGTTGTTTACTTTCAGTATTAAGCATTTATCTGATCCAGTGAATGTTCACAAAGAAGTGACGTATTGGGGAAATATTCCCCTCTGTGGGATTAGGACTAGGATCATAACCTGTCAACCCAAGTGAAACCAGCAATATTTATCCTCAAAATGTCCCTTTATAAACAAGTTTTATTTATTTTGTTTGTAAAAATGTTATGAGGATTTGAGTGAAAGTTGGACCACGTGCAGTTTGTTTATGCAAATAAAAACAAGTCCTACAATGTAAATGGCATGTCACATGGTTTGTTGTTAAGGAGTGGTGATCTACATCAATTTTGTCTGATGATTTCAACTGAATAAATCACCACAGATGTGCTAAAACACTTCTCATCTGGAGTCACATTTTTTTCTCCATAAACTAATCAAGAAGAAGAAGAGATACCCTGGTAAGAGATGCCAGGGGGGGAAATACATGTAAAAATGTAATTTCACACTGGCCCAAATGAAGAGATGTCCCATTAAAGGCACCCTGAACAGCTGGTAGTTCAGCGCCTTGCTCAAAGGCACCTCAGCAGTGCCCAGGAGGGTGAACTGGCACCTCTCCAGCTACCAGTCCACAGTCCCTACTTGGTCCGTACGGGGAACCCGTGACCTTCCGGTTCCCAAGCCAAGTCCCTACTGACGGACTACCGCTGCCCCCATAATAACATATGTGGATTTGTGTACAACCATATTTGACTCATTGCGTGTAAATCACCTTAATTGTGATGAAAATAAATATGAATAAGTCACCTGTGAAAGAAATAATAAACACATGACTTCTGAAAAATGTTGCTTACCCTACATCTGTATTAGTGTGTATATGCATGTGTGTGCGAACACACGCGTACGTGCATGTTACTGTTTATTTGTCTCTTTGTGTACACAAATGCAGGTTTAAAAGCAAGCTGTTACATCATGCAAGGCCATGCAGGTTACACAAACACATCGCCCATCCCTCTATGTTCTTCTCATGTTTCCAAGGCCTTGCAGACGTGTGAGTTTTGGCACCGTTGCTTCTTATTGTGCCAACTGTTGAGTAACACACACTAAAATGCCCATACACAACTCGTTACCTCCCAAAACAGGATTTTGCTGTTGTTATGTTTCCATCAGCAACTTGGCTTCAGACTCTGGCTTTACGTAAGAACTCTAAAGGTTACTAGTCACAACTTTCCTGTACACCTACACACGGGGACACTACTGTTTGTACTCTTCTTTATTTATAACACATCTGCAGGATCTGACTGTCTTAGGTACCAGTGTATCTTTTGTAGGATTTTCCTAAGAAAGCCATGACAACATGATTGTTTTAAAGGAAAACCGCTCATTTTAAGACTGCGTGTGCTTTTATTATTATCCATGGCAATCCAAACTCAACATCAACCAAGTTGCCATTTCGTGCCATGTACAGTATGTACATGCCAGCATTACACCAGGAACTGTGAAGCACTAGATCAACACAGTCTATCCATCAGCATTACTTACGTTTTTGTTATCCTTGGGTGACCCCATGACTTTTCCTCTGAGGTTAACTTTTCTGCTTCTGAAATGTCTACAGCTATTGATGAATTGCCATGAAATTTGGTTGACAAGTTCATGTTCCCCACGAGATTATGTGTAATAACTTTACTGATGACTTTTCCTGTGGCAGTATTATCAGCTCAAAATGTGTCCAATATTTTGGTGATGACCAAATACTTGCTAAACTAATGACATCCCCATCAACCTCAGCTATGCTTTGTGTTTAGTGCAAAAGAAAGTATGCTAACATGCTAAGATGGTGAACGTGGTAAACATTATACCTGCAAAATATAAGCATGTTAGCATTGTCATTGTGAGCATGTTAGTCTGCTGACAGTAACATTTAGCTCAAAGCACCACTGTGCCTTAGTACAGCCTCACAGAGCTGCTGGCTTGGCTGTAGATGCGTAGTCTTGTTGTGGTACAAAAGCTCTTAGTTATGACTAAATAATAATTGGGGGACTGCCGTCTTGCTTTCCAGGATTGTAAACCCAACTATAGCCGAGAACAGAAAGCAGCACAGGTGTGGTGTCAATGTCTGCATGCTACGATAGTTCTGCTGTTGCGATGCAGTTCTTGCATCTGGGTGAGAACAGATAAATGGCCGCCTTTGCATTCACATGTGTGTTTTTGAGCTTATGTGTGGTTGCATGTGTTTGTGTACACAGTCCCAAGGTACCCTGAGGACACTTTAGGATTTTTATTTTAAGAAGTTGCCCCTTCAAATCCCAACACTTTCTTTAAATTGTCGTTGTGTGCTCCTCTGTGCACTTGCACTGATTTTTACTTTTCAGGATTGAACCTGTTCAAACCAGCTGTGAAGCTGTTACAAGCAGGTTTTTATTGCGAGGCTGGAGGCAGTTCCCCAACAGCAGGCCCGCTGTTTCACTCAACAGGAATTGTAAAGCTAATGACCAAAAAGAAAACACACATGCAGGCTCACAGAGAAATGTTGTGGTACAGATGTGTAGACTCAGACAATCGCATGGCTTCATATAAACAGATGTACACATGTCTGCACACATACAGGTACATTTCACAGGTCACACACTAAAAAGTTACCAAAGGAGACAGACATGACAGAGTCTGTGAACCACGTTATGCAAGCAAAGCCAAATGACCTAAGCAACGTTCAATCACAACCTTGCATCCAACTTTATAGCACCAACTGTTGCTGCAATGATATAGCAAAGAGGCAATAACTGCCTCCTCTCATCCTCACCAATCCTCGAGCTTTGATCTTAATAGAGCAATCAACAGACATTTCTTTTGACCACTAAAGAGCCACTTTGGTCCAAAACAAATTTTACAAGAGTGCAGTGGCTGTAAATTTCCTGGTGCTGAGAGTCCTGGTGGTTCCAACTGGATGCAGTCTCACAGTTTGCGATCAGCATCCATATGGTGTACCATGTGCCGCGAGTCTCAAATATCCATGCACACCTGTCTTCAAATGTTTCCTCCAAAATTAACCTGCACGTAACTCATTTGTATCAGCAAAGACGAAAAAGCGGCTGCTGCCAGGGGAAGATTAGATGAAGGAATTTGCGGGGATGGAGGGATGAGATGAGAGGATTAGAAGGTTATAGATATCAATCAACTCTGAATTCTCTTTATAGCTGTCTTTGGTGTGAAGCTCTGGAACAGCTACTGATGTAAGGGCAACTGTATCAGGTGCCAGATGAGTTATGGATACAGCAATGACAGAAAAGGAAATAGGGAAAGGGTTGTAGATAGAGAGAGTAGTAAACAGAGCAGTGGGTGTTTCATTCGGACTCGAGGATAATGTGCGAGTAGCAAACAAGACATTTGTTTAATGTAAGCCAAATTACAGCTTGTTTTTGAATTAGCTATGAACACTAAATGAATACTCTAGCATGCAAACACATATATAAAAGCCTATAAAGATGCAGGTATAAGCAGGCCAACATGCAGACAAGGACAAAATAAATTAGTATTGTTGTGTATTTAATGCAGGGCTCTTTGTTTACCCTCACTCAGCAGTTACAAGCCCAGCAATGTGTGACTCTAGGAAATCAGGAACATTTACATGGAATCTGGAGCCCCAAAACGTATTAAAGAATACAATAAGTAACACAGTTTACTGTATTACATATTTGTACATGATCGCTGGTTCAAATTCCTCAACCTACTGGGAAAGATCTGGGCAGAGTGAGAATTAGTGAGAAATAACTTCCCCATGCCATCATGCAAGGCTTTTAACCATGTCTAACATTTAGACATTGTGTAAATATGTCACAACAATAATTTTTACTTTATTCCAGCACCATTTGTTGCATTGCCATATTGTATTACTGTTTAAAATCCTCATAGAGCTGTTTGTTTACATGTGTATACACATGTGTATGCATATGTATGTTTATATGTATATATAATATATGCAATATTTTATATACAAACTTCTACCATACATACAGTACATACAAGTCAAATGTTGATGTTTACCTTATTAAGATTAGTTGTCCTTGTTTTTAGCCACATTTCTATTTCTGTGTACTTTGAGATCAACAGAAAGCCAAAGTCAAATTCCCTGTATGTGTTCACATTTACTTGGTCATTATAGCTGATTCTGAACCCATAATTTCTCCAATAAGGCAACTGCATGACCAACAGTGGAACACTGTAGCTGCACTTAGCAGCTCCCACCCTGAATGCATGGCTGTCAAACAGACAAGGTAAAAGCAAATGTTTCTTGCATGTTTCTGACAGCTTGTGATACATATCCAATGCTACATAATAAGCAGGTAATTACTCCTATAATTAAATATCAGGATAATTATCTCAGTGATTAAGTAGACAACTTGCAGGAGCCCTTTAGTATCTTAGTGTACCTTACCTTCCCAGATAAGGTGCTACTTCATTAAGTGTGCTATAGTGAACATATTTAACTAATATATTTGAGTTAGTTCTAGAAACATGAACAACATTTTTATTTCATTTTCTAAAGATTAATTAAAGTCAAATGGTACACAATGGAAAGTGCCTGTGCAGATGAGTTGAGTACTGTGTTATTACGACATATGTTGTTACGACATATATAGGATCATGTTCACAGCTGAAAAGTAGGCCACATAGCCTGAATCTATATGTCAAGTGATATATGTCAAGGTCTGATGATGACATATAGCTGACAAAACAAGGCCCTCAACAACACCTACTGGGTCAGAGTGCAGCTGCACTGCTGTGGAGAAAGAGGGGAAAAAGTGTGTGAATACTGGAGAGGTAAAATGGAAAGGGAAAAGAGACTAAACTGAATAAAGGTTTTAAAAAAGGAGTATAGAAGAGAAATGACAACTCCCCCACACATTTTTGTTCACATAAATACATTAAATGCAACACGTTGAAGCTCTCGAACAGAATACTGCATGGATCCTGATGACTGAATCGGTTTGTCCAGGGAGACCATTTCAGAACACTATCTCTATCCGCTCATGACAGAAATAAGACACTGAGCGACTCAGAGTCTATCATTCCCAAACCCCTGTCTATTCCCAGCTCTGGCTTTTACAGCCGCTGGTATTCACACAAGCATGCCCCAACAATATAGACAGGAAATCAGCAGCTCACTGTCCCAGCTCCTCTCACACAGCGGCTCAGCAAAAAATGTGCCCATCAAAACATGTGGGGTATTGAAACAACATTCTCAGGCTTTCATTGTCAAAAAAAGTGGTCTAAACTGAGTGAGGGATTTTAAAAAGGGATAATGAATGCAGAAAATACTGAGACAGTTTTGACTCATACAATAGGTTACGGTGGGACAGTTTTTCTGCCACTTGTTGGAGGTAACTATTTTACTCAAAACAGAGCAGAATTCCTAAAATACTCTGAA